>JAJMKQ010000012.1:52098-121843 GCA_030569395.1 Petasospora rhodanensis
GATACACCGCTGCAACAACATTCGATCTTGTGATCCCCGGTGCTCAGGAATCGGCATTCAACACACGGGCACTCATCGCCAGATGCAAGTACCAGCATCTCAACGCCGACATGGAGAAGTTCTACCCGAACATGTCACCAGAGGATCAGAGGATGTACAGATCCATCTGGGATAATCTGCTTCTACTGGACCTTGTGGACTCGTTGGAGATGGGTTACTTATCGACAGTGACGCCTGAGGATCTTGGTGCGAGCTCCTCCACGGATATGAACCCGATCAGAGAGGCGATCCGAAACGTGCACGACGTGGTTCATCTACTCAGTGTGCTTGATGGTGAGATGACTGATGCTGCGATTCTCGAGCTGACCAAAAAGTGTGCCGTGAAGTTGCAACTGACCTTCAATGGGTTCGAAAGCAGTGCGGAGGAGGATTTTGTCAAGCTCAGATCGTTGCAGCAACAGGACTATAAGCCGGAGGATAAGGCGTACAAAGTGTTTTACGGTGCTTGTGAGAGAGTGGTGATCAGATCACTTATCATATCCACTCTCCAGGGGATGTACGCTATGTGCACGCGGTTCTTGGATCAGATAGGCGAGATGCCAGAGATGTCCGAGAGGGCAATGATGTACAGACTGCTAGCACTGAAGTACTCAGCTTTGTCCATTGCATACGCAAGAGAGTTGTGTACTGTGGTGCATGATGTCGGTAATGATGTTGATAACTACATGAGTCATGTGAACATGCTGATCTTGGTGCACTTCCTGAAGCCCTACGATATTATTGGTCAACACAGGTCATTGCTATGGATTGGTGCTGTGGTGGACAACTACGTGAACTTGAGCCACGATGAGTTGGTCAGCTTCCTGGTGTACAAGAAGGATGCACAGGCCTTGAACATGTCGCTGCTGGATATGCTTGGGAGAATGGGTGAGTTGGATGGCATGCCCACGTTTGCCGACCTGCTGAACTTTGACATCGACTATGACCACAAGAATCTAATCAAGAAGTTTGGCAAATATATGGAGCCGAAGTTTGTTGTTGCCACTCTGAGTGAGATGACAATGTCCATGAGATCTCTGGTGGTAACAGATGCTCTCAATCTGTCTTTCTTGAAGACGACAAGGACATTCGCAATTGCTTTCAGATACGCCGCTCTGGGCTTGAACTACTTCTTCCCTGATGCTGTGAGGGCATGTCTCTTGGAGATGAGGTCAGGTGAGAGAGAGCCAACGCCAGTGACACCATCTGTGAGGCAGACGGGTGACTTTGAAGGGACGTTCCGTGAACTGTTTGAGAAAGTGTTGGACACGTCTGCGCCTCAGGGATTTGAGTTCTCGCAGTTCTTGGGTGTCGACTTGGACGAGTTCAGAAGATGGGAGGACAGTTTTTCGGAGAGTCGTCTTACGGGGTTTCCTTGAAAAGTCGTTATCGTTAATGGTATTAGGTTATGGACAAAAATTGGTCACTTCCTTAGTCTGCGCATGGCTCGCCCATCTCAATGAAGTAGTTGCAGTGGTTGGTGGTGATGTCCCAGGTATCTGAGTCCAACCAGTTCAAGGACTCAGCGTCATCCTCATCGTTGTCGGCTGGGCCGTTGTACTCAACCTCGTCTATAGTCTGCATCAGCTCACTAGTGGTGAGCTCGAACTGGAGACCGGAGTTTGTGTAGGAATCACCGAGCGGGAGACGTGGTACAATGTCCAAAGAGCTGTATACTCTGGTTAGAGAGCCCCATGGGAGCTGGGCACCTTGAGAGACGGTGGTATTCCAACTGTCAGTGTTGAACTGCTCGTCGACGTAGGTGTTGTACTCCTCATTACCCTGTTTCAATGATGCATATGTGATGACCATTGGGTTGTAGTTCTTGGTCTTGAAGTCGATACCGGCGAGATGAGCGTAGCCACCACCAAGAGAGTGACCTGTGATGACGAGATTGTAACCCTCAGCGAGGTATGGGTCGGCAGCGGTGAGGACGTCGTCCATGAACTGTGTGTAGGCAACGTAGAGACCACAGTGGACTTTGCAGTCTGTGCAGAGTTCAACGGCACCGGTGCCAATGACCGAGTTGAGAGCGTCGGTGTCATTACCTTGGGCGACAAGGTCAGAAGCGTTGAAGTCCGACTTGAAGTATGGGGCGTAGTCACACTGGATGATCGTGAGGTCGGTGATCCAGTCACCAATGGTCTCGGAACCTCTGAAGGAGACGATGACGGTGTCGTTCTGGTGGTCCACGGCGACAAAGGCGGTACCGGATAGCTCGAGGTCGGAGAAGTCTGGTCTGATAGTGGCAACGATCTCGATGTTTGGGTTGGCGGCACAGAAGGAGTTGACAGAACATTGGTCACCGAAAGTGCCAACGGTAAAGTCGTCAGCATCGTCACCCATACAATAGGCCACCTTCGCAAGACGAGCCACCTCGACAAGCTGATCATACTGGACCTGCGAGATGGTGGCAGCGGCAAACGACACGATTGTAGTAAGGAGAGTGATGGAGTTGAAGGACACCATCTTTGTTGGTCGGCAGGGCGTGAGGACGAGGACGAGAATGGCATGCTAAAGACAGTTGAGGGGAGCGGGGGTGCAAGCTTATATAGGCAGAGAGCTCAGAGCTTTGAGAGGGTGCGCATCAGTGATCCAAGCGTAAGCCCCACGTTCACATTCATAGACATCCTGCGACAGGTGGGAGAAGCATCTTTGCAGGAGGGGAATGGGAAGAAATGTTGGCCGCCGGAGCGCCCATGGAGTGGACCAGCGACCTCTCAACCCACTCAGTTACTGCTGTACTGTGAGCCCCTCCATACGATATCCCCAACAAGATTAGTGACTCCAGGAGCTCCTCCAAAAATGAACGGCCGTTGAGGTACACGTTTTCAGTTTGCAGAGGAGCGCATGTCCGCCGCCGGTCTCTGCGTCCGACGAGATCTCCCATCGATCGGGGATTCTGAATGTTGGGCTCAACGTGTGGGGACACTCTCTTCTGAAGGGCAGCCGGGTATCAAGGGAGAATCAGTCCCTATGAGCTGGCCAAGAGGACCTCAAAACCGGGCGCTCCTGCCCACCTTAGCCGCCTTAATACTAGACACATTGACATAGGCCACTCGCGCACGCGCTTGGGAGCCCTTTTCCCTATCCAAATCCCGTGTTGATCTCTGTGGGCAGGCAAGTGCAGGCCGTGTGCGGCTAAAAACCAAGTAAAGAGCCCAACAGACAGTATCTACAGACTGTGTTAGCGTATGGTCCAATTTAGTGCGTATAAAGAAGCTCACAACACGCTGCAAGGCTCACCCATCTGGATGAAGTAGGCTCTGTGGTAGGCCAAAGTGTTATCACCTGTCGTGTTCAGGAGTAACTCTGCCTCCTCTATGGAATCGGGGATGTCGTTGTTGTCGACACCGCGGTAGATCACCTGGTCAATTCTTTGAGGCGTCTCGGTACCGTTGAGCTCAAACCACACGCCTGACTTTGTGTAGTGGTCAAATGGTGGGAGGAGTGGTATGACGTCCATGTTGTTCACCACTCTGGCGTATGAACCATATGGAAGGACTTCGCCATCTTCCAAAGCATCGACAAGACCCTGTGTATCAAACGTTGAGTCGACGAAAGCGTTCAAATCCTCATTACCAATCTTCAGAGCAGCATATGTGATCACCAATGGGTCATGTCCCTGAAGCTTGAACTCCAGGCCAGCGAGGGCAGCGTATGCACCACCAAGAGAGTGGCCAGTCACTGTCAAGTTGTACCCCAGTTGCAAGTAGGGCACTGTTGCCTCGTAGATTTCATCCATGAACTGCATCGACTGAACAAGCACTCCGCAATGCACCTTGCACTCCCCGGGACAGAGTGGATAGGGAAAACTATCAGCAACAGCATTGTTGATTGTCTCCTCATCGTCACCAATCGTCAAGTTCAGGTCCTTCAGCCCTGATCCAATGACAGGAGCATAGTCACACTGTGACACGGTGAAATCAGTCATCCAATCACCAAGAGTCTCTGACCCTCTGAACACGACAAAAACCTCCTGGTTCCCCTCATCCACAGCGACGAATCCAGTTCCCGAGGCCAAGTCATTCTCTGGTCTGACCGTGGAGACGATTTCAATCTCGGGGTGGTTCTTACACCAATCGTTGGGGCATTCCTCTGCAAAGGAGCCCGTGGTGAAGTTCAAATCATCCATGCAGTACGACACTTTTGCATACCGAATCACATTGTTCAACTGGGAAAACTGGTACTGCGAGATGGCCAGTGCTGTGAGTGCCTGGAGGAGGCAAGCGCTCAGGAAGGCGAGAAGCATGCTGAGGACCGTGGTGTGTTGGTTTCCCTCAGTGGAAGGGGGTTGGGGACGAGCGAGCGGGCCCACACGAGTTCAAATACCCAGCGACGGGGCCGATCGACGGGTCCAGTTTCATTGGCTTCTTGATGTGCCAACCTTAATAGCCGCCCATGGAGGGGACTCGGGCAGAAGCTGTGGTGGCTGCCTCTGTGTAGATCTTGGATGTTGGCCGGGCTCGGCGGTTGATCAAAGGCCAGGCCGGAGAGCAAGCATCGAGAGCAGTCACTGGGTGGAGTCCCCTAGAGGAAGTGTGGTCCCAGACGCGATTGTTATCATTGTGAAGGGTAGTTCGTCTTGTTCGTGGAATTGTGTTGTTTGTGTGTTGTCGGGCAGCCTAAAAAAGACGACACAGCCCGTCGGAATTTTCCGAGCCCGTTTCCGACGAGGCAGCCGGCTCTGATCTTCTTCTCTTCTCCACATCCTTTTCCCGAGAGGAGAACCTACAGGAACAACCATTAACGAAATCTAACACACTTTAAATCAGAACTACTCAAATAAACAAACAAAAGAACATGCTCAGAACAACCAGGAGACGAACTTGTCGTAGAACCACTCGCCGTCCTTCTTGTTAGAATGTCTGAGTCTCTCCTTTCTCTCAGCATCCTTGACCTTGCCCTCCTCTTCCTCCTCATCAACAAAGTGCTTGAGCGTGACAAGGTCAACTTCATGTGGGTCTCTGAAGCTCGTCTTGTGGACAATCTTGTAACCGAAGAAGGCAATGATGTAAACTGGGATACCAATGTAACCGGTGATGAACGTCTTGTAGTTGAAGCCGTTGATGAACACAGTGAAGTTCTTGATGATGGCGACAATGACACAGAGAACAAGAGCCAACCATGGACCCCATGGGTTAAATGGAGCGTAGTAGGCCAGGTCAGTCTTCTTGTCCCAACCCTGGGCCTTCAAGGCTCTGGTGAAACAGATGTGGGTGATAAGGATGGAGATCCATGTCAAAAGACCAAAGATGGACACAACGTTGGTGAAGTAGGTGAACACAGTGGCAGAGTTGTCAGAGACAGACATGAAAGCCAAACCACAGAAGCAGGCACACAGTGTCAAGGCGTAGTATGGGATACCGTACTTGGAGGTCTTAGCAAAGAACTTTGGAGCGTTACCGTTGCAGGCAAGACCGTATAAGGTTCTGGAACCAATGTACAAGTCAGAGTTGGCAGCGGAGAATATGAACACCAAGATACAAGCGTTGATAACGTGGTCCAAACCACCGATACCGGCGTTCTTGATGGCAACGACGAATGGAGAAGCAGAGGCAGAAGTGGAAGCCTTGGAAGCACTGATCAACAGTGGGTCGTTGTATGGGACACAAAGACCGAGCAAGAAGACGGAGAAGACGTAGAAGATACAGATTCTGTAAAAGGTCAATCTGATAGCCTTTGGCACGTTACGACGTGGGTTCTCAGCCTCGGCAATGGTGATACCGACAAGCTCAGTACCAGAGTAGGCAAAGACAGCGGTAACGAGCACGGCAACGAAGGAGACAAACTTACCCTTGGATTCATCGGCAATTCCAGAGTAGGGCTTGAACGCACCTGGGTCCTTCCAGTATCTGAAACCGGTTCTGTCGTGGTTTGGACCACCACCAAGCATGATGATAAAGAGCAAGATGATCAATGCAACGACAATGATAACCTTCAGACATGAGAGCCAGAACTCAAACTCACCAAAGATCTTGACACCAAAAATGTTGATACAGACGATCACAACGAGGAAAATGGCAATCCACACACCCGGGTTCACCTTTTCTCTCGAGACCCAGTACTGCATAACCAATGCGGCTGCAGTCAGCTGGTTTGGTGTGACAATCAAGTACTTGAACAAGTAACAGTAACCAACAGCGAAACCGAGAGCTGGGTCAGCATAACGGTTGGCGTAACCGGAGAAACCGTCAGCCAATGGGATGAAGGTGGCGAGCTCACCAAGACAGCACATAACGATGTAGACAAGGAAACCAATGAAGGAGTAAGAAATCAAAAGAGCAGCAGGACCAGCAGAGGACAGAGCAGAGCCGGAACCAATGAGCAAACCAGTACCAAGGGCACCACCGATGGCAATCATCGAGATGTGACGGGCCTTGAGGTTCTTCTTGAGTCTGTAACCCTCCTGGACGGCAAGGATGTCCTTCTCTGCCTCGGTGACATCGCCGTAGTTGATCACATTCTGCTCGACATCGTCGAACTCCTGAGACTTGGTCTCTGGGGTGTATGTCTTCTTTGTCTCGTAGTCCGACATAGCTTCGATGAGTTGTGTTAGGAGTAGGAGAGGAACGGGCTCGGAGGCAGCCAAACAGGATGGGCTCCGATCTTTATACGGGCCTGACTCCCCATGCAACACTATCGGGGCTGGGCAGGACTTTTATCAAAGTGGGGCGGAAAAAACAGCTCGAGGAGGCCTGCTTGGCTAATAGAACGGCGCAAAAAATAACGGTGACGCAGCCAGGGCAAACTGGAACACGTTGATAAGCGGATTCCCTGAGGAGCTTTGGAAAACTAGGGTTAGAACTACATACACAACAGATCACAATGCCGGGCCCTTCGCCTGCCACCGGGCAAGCGACAACCGCAATGCCCTCGCCACGGCCTAGCAACTCCAGCGTTATTCCCATAAGGGCAGAGCCCGCTGAGGTTCTTCCATGCACAAGACTTTCTCATCCCCACATATCTACCGCTGCTTCACCGTCGGAAAGGGGCGCAAGGCATCGCTTGTCTTGAGTCAAGGTCATCCAAGGCAAACACTCCCCTCCCACAGCTGTGTTTGAGGCGAGTTTGCTTTGCTGTAGAAGAGCCTGTCAGACACAGGACCCTGGCACAGACACCCGGGGGGCCTGCTCATCGCAAAAAATTTCAGCTGTCAATCATCCCCCAGTGCCGGGCCCACCACTGAAAAGAGCGCCCATCGCACAAGTCCAGCACATCGAAAGACCGCACAATCTGCGCATAATCACCGGCCAATCACGACGCGAGCACGGCCACAGTCGTCTGCTTGACACAACCCAAGCGCCCAAGGCGCCCTTTCGCCAAAACCCACCCGGCCCCGCCGCCCTCTTTTCTTGTGTTGACGCCGCACATGCACCATCTTTTACGCCAAGACCCTTGCCGCTTGCGGCGCTTTTCTCTGGTTGGCGCAACACACTGGGCGATACATAATCGGACTGTTGCCAGTTCGAACCCGGGCAGGGCGATTTATTTTCCACCGTGGCGGAAGGTGGATCTACGGTTGGTTGCATGTACCACTTCTCGTTTCCTTTACGTTTACGAAACAAGTGGACAGACCTCTGTTCACTCATCACAGCGGTTGTAGCAAGGGCTCCGTGGGTTGGTGTAGTGCTTATAGACACTCTCGCCGTCTGGTGGACCCTTGCCGCAGAGATAGCAGTACTTGGTATCGCAGACGTAGCACGTCATGGCGTTACAACCACTGGATTTGAGGAACTCTGTACCACAGAGTGGACAGGGGACAACCCTCATCCCGCGATCATCCTCATAGATCTTTCCCTTCTTCCGCAGTTGGCCAGGTGCCGGAACAACCCTGGCGTACTTGCGCCTCATCAACATCATTTGGCGCTCAAAATTTGCATGGGGACTGATCTGGACATCCTCCGGCTTTTTAATCTCACGCAGTGGGGAAACTTGATTGAGCGACATTTTAACCTTAACTGCACCCCAGCGTTCGAGCAGAACCGATTTCCGCTCTTCAGTGGTTCCCTCCTCTCTCATCTCGTTAATTACTTCCACAGGGATCACAGCAGGTGCCCCGTTACAGCCAAACGTTGTGCCATGCCACTTGTTACGGCAATCAAAGCAGAAGTCCCAATCACAGTCCGGACAGTAGACCTTGTAGTCACATAGATCATCCCTGAAGAGCTTCTTCTCACACTTTGGACAGTCGATGACGTTCTTCGGGAATCGTTGGGCGTACCGATTGTAAATCACAGTGAACCTCATGCGCTCGAATCGATCGGCCTCCTCCTCAGGGAGACACATACGGATGTACTTCAGGGGCAACTTCTCCTTGAAGACGTGGTTCTTCACCTCTAAGCAAGTTGGTTTCGTCTGCCATTTGGTCTTCGTCACCGGACATTCGGGGCATTGAACCATTGTGATGTCTCCATGATCCATACCATCGCGGGCATATTCTCCAAGGCAGGCTTTACACAGAGAGTGATCACAGTCGAGTAGAATACCCTCGGTACCAAACTTGGAGCCCATGCAAATGGAGCATGTAAACAGAGTGGCCCTGAAGTGAGCCACACGGGCCTGTGTGGTCATAGCTTTCCAAAAGTTGAACGTCTCCTCGTCAAATGTCTCGGCCCTGTAATCATGGAGAAGCCTCGAGGACAATGGTGGAACAACCTCATTGATGAGGTAGTCGCAGGTCACGAGCGCCAACGAAAGCGGGTCCTCTTCTGCGTTCATGGCTACGAAGCCCTTCAGGGACTCATTGATCACCTGCAGGGGTTCTGGCTTCATCCAACTTGATGTAACGTTGAAGTCATTGGTGCTGGCCTCAGATGGGAAGGTGAAGTGGAAGTTCAAACCGTCAACGTTCGAAGTGCGGAACTCGTCTTGAACACCTCCCGTGTGCTTGAGTGTAAAACTAACTGGCTTATCCAGCGTCAATCTTACGGGTAGTGTGGCTTGTTTATGGTGGAGGCGGAGTTCGGGATAGACCGACTTCAAGATTTCAAAGTCTGGATCTTCGTCGACTGCGTCAATGTGTTCGTGTTTCTTGCCTTGACACATTGGGGTTGAGATGCTCGGTTGATATTGGACTATATTAGAGTCAGACGTAGGCATGCAGTAATTGAGAAAGAACAGCTTCAGCCGGATCATATCTTATAATTAATCCGTGAAGCCAAGCAGAAAGTGAACGTCCGGAGCGTATTTTCTGTCCACATGATACCGAGCCGCTTGGGTCCAGTTTTACTAATTCCTAGCGTTTATAATGGAGAAGAGATGGAGGAGAGACGTCAACGGCGCTACTATGTAGAGAGAGGGTCGTTGATGGGAACGGATAGTTGATGTGCTGATCACTTTAATTGGTCTAGCCTTCAACCGTCATCATGCGAGCGTGGGCTCGTGTGCATCGCGCCATCCCGCTCCATCCACGGAAGCGTGGCTGAACGTCGAAGCGGAACGACGGAACAACAGCGATTTTTAGTGGCTGGAATGTCGTAGGGGTGGGCAGGAAAGTCCCAAAAAGCCACACGGCGTTTGCAGAGATGCCTTCACCGTAGTTGGAATGATACGAATAATTCAAGTCCCCAAGTCCCAAAAATGGGGGACACGCGACACCAGACCGCGCGGGCTAGGCCAGTACACACCAGCCACCACTGCGCCAGTGCGCCTAACCGCTTACACCCGGACACCACTCTACTCGCATCACCGCGGGCAGCTGACAGCGCTGATGTTTCTGCCCAAGATTGTGGAGCCCTCTTGTTGTAACACAAGCGCACAGGTTCTGAACAGCACAATCTATCTGACTCACACTCACTCACTCATTGGAAGTATCAACCGTTTTTTGCGTTGGACCCTTCCCACCACATTCCTTCCAGATCCTTCCATCGCATCACGCATAATTCGCCACCGCCACTCCCCAGCTTAGAAATTATCAGTCCGGGGTATAAATTCTCTCAGCAATGTCATCTCCACAAACAGACACCACACTACAACACACGAAGAACACCAAAGACATGTCGAACGTGGCGCTTATGGATATTGGAGAACACTGTACATTCTGTGGACAGATTGACTTCCTCCCGAACAAGTGTAAATGCTCCGGTGTGTTTTGTCTTCAGCATAAGGACCCAGAGACACACCAATGTCCCAAGATTGACCATGTGAAGAAGATGGCAAGAGACACAATCGACACGAGCCATCTGCCCTCGGCTAAGACGTTGTTTCCTGACAGATCGAACTTCAAGGTGACGCTCAAAACTACGGAGACCAACCCAGTCACCATTGCCACAAAGATGGAGAAGAAGGAGAAGAACACTGGTGGTGGGGCATTCGCTAAGATCAAGAAGCTTTTTGAAATGAGAAAACAACAGAGAGTCAAGGCCCCTGGTGCTGCTAAGAAGCTTGTGGATCTGTCCCTCGTGAGGTCAAGTGCGAAGGGTGATCCAAAGGTTCCAGTCTCAGAGAGAATTTACGTGTGGGTTCAGGTTGTTGACGACGAGTCCAAGTTCGATAAGATTGAGAGGAACCCTGTATGGGTGTCCCGTGGATGGCCATTGGGGAGGGCACTGGACTCCATCGCCATGCAGTTGAAGCTCAAGAACTTGAACAACAGAACCACAGACCAGACCCAGAGACTCTTCCTCTTCAGAGAGAAGAAGAATGACCAGGGCTTCGAGAAACTAGACACGAGTGGCCGCTGCAACATTCTGACGAATGGAGAGACTCTTTTCGTGGTCAGAGGCACCGATGACTTTGCGGTGTGAACGAATACATGACATGACAAAACCATATATTGCGATGTACGTCTAGTCCCTCCACCCGACCGAGACCCTTCGCGGATTACCAAGCGTGGGGGTTTGGTTTCTTTTTTGCGCGGGCCAGACTCGGGGCGCTCGAGAGAGGCTGGGGGCTGGGATCTCGCAACCAAAAAGACCGCCGTTGCTGACTCCGCGGCGCGAGCACTGCTTCCGCTTCGGAAGGTGGGACGATGGGTTCTTCCAGGGAATTTCATTGGATGATGCCTGAGCAAGAGCAGCCAATGGCGCTACAAGGACACCTCAAATCCGTCCTGCCTTCAGTTTGACACAATCGCTGCCTCTGCTGATTTGCCCGGATCCGAGCGCGATGACAAATTTCGCGCAGCCAGAGCACAGGCACCTCTATCACAAGGCCAAGCATGCTTATCCACCACGCGTTCTGGACCGGAGCCCTTTGTAAGAACAACAATAGTCATCCTCTTCACAGGCACCTCGTACTCAACCCGCCCTGCATTCCTCACATCCGCTCAGCGGTATATAAAGACCAACCCTGCACCCACCCTGATTGTCACCTGTTACCTTCCGCTCGTATCGCGCACATCTGTTTATCTTCCCGTCACACCTGTTTTCTATAAGAGCACAGGCACGCCCACCAGCACTTGACACCAGACACAACCACCAAAGCGAGAACAACCACACACACAATGGCACAAGTCACAGAGCATCTGCCCACCTACGAGCAGGCCATCACGCACAGTATACCCCCTCCAGACTACTGCACAGTCGCTGCAGTTTCCACACAATCGCCCTTCAAGAACCTCTATCAGCAGAGCCACCTCAACCTCAATGACCTCAACACGCCCATCACCACCGAGCCAAACGAGATGGACTACAATCTTGACATCCTCTCATTCAACACATATACGCCCATGACCGAAACAGAGATTGAGAACTGCTACGCTTCTCTCGTGATTGTCCTCAAAGATAAGGTGACGCAGATTGACAGAAACATCGAGTTCATCCAGAAGAAGGTCAAGACAAGGACGCCGAACTTCTACATCGACCGCATGAGAACGAGCTCTTGTGCTGACTTCCAGAGAATCAAGAGCAGAATTATCAAGGAGTCCCAGAAGATCGAGCACGTCTTTGATATGCTCACATTCCACAACGCCATCTACATGGAAGCCACTTTCGAGATCCAGAAGATCAAGGAGACTGGCGCCACGGAGAAGACATCTGTCGAACTCATGGAGAAGACGATATACAGAGGGAGAATAATCAAGAACCTGGAGATCATCAAGGACTTCATCGCACAGCTCAGTGACGACTACGATGTGAGCTATGTCCTCAAAGAGAGAGCAAAGATCTACAACGATGCCAAGGAGTTCGTTAGAAGACAGACACAGTCGATCTGAATCCATATTTATTACAAGCATTTTTTAGACATCTACGCCTAACTGTACGCAAAGCACCAAGAAATTGTTCATGGGGGAAAAATACATAGCAATAACAACACCAACATCAGAAACCACCCCATGTGGAGGATAACCCGCTGTTCAAGCTGAACAAACCACCAGGGGTGCCATGAGCAGCGTTAGCACCAACACCACTGTTCAAAGCCACGTCACCGAATCCTCCAAAGCCAACAGAGTTGGTACGTGCTGCAAACGGCATCGGAGACAACTGCGAGCACTTGACATGGGAGATAGAGCCGAGACCGTCTCTCACAACTTCAAACTTGTACGACTCTGAGTCACTCTGAACGATCTGGATGAACAAGTCCAAGCTTGGTACTGTCTGATGCTCAAACAAGGATGAGAATGCACGATAGAGAGCATCAACACCAACGTACACGTGCTCTGGGTTGTTCATGTAGAGGTACTGGTATGCCTTGAAGATCTGCGACTGGTACGTCTTGAGAAGCTCGTCAACCTGTTGCTGTGGAAGCGGCTGTGGCGCTGGTGGCTGAGGAGTGGCAAACGTTGAGTTCAACCCTGGCGTGGACTGTGTGCCCAAGGAGGATGTACCCCACAAACTTCCGTTCAACCCGAGTGTTGAAGTTGCAGTGTCGTTAGTCAAGGCAGTTGGAGCAAAAGCATTGAATGGAGATGCAGAAGCAGTTGGATTCGTAGCTGTTGGGCCACCAGAAGGGCCAGACAATGAGGAAGTAGCTGTCTTAGCAGTAGACCAACCGTTGGATGGAACATCAGTAGACCAGACGTTTCTCGTGGTGAACAACCCGCCGGTCGTGTTAAAGCTGTCAAGTTTTGTGGAAGCCAATGAGCCAATGATCTCGTCCACACCGGTGTTGACTTGAGACGTCTTGTCAGTGAACATACCAGTCCCAAACGACTGGTCAAGTGGCTTCGGAACAGTGTTTGTAGGCTGAGCAGGAGGGTTGGCCATCCATGGGGACACAGGAGCAGCAGACGGATCAGAAAGCCTTGGAGTGAAGAAGCTTGATCCCGGAGGAGCAGCAGGTGCGGCAGTGGTACCGAATGGAGGCGTCGTCGTCGTCGTCGTCTGGGGATAGAGAGAAGCCTGATTCTGAGGAACACCCGGTGAAGCCATGAATGAGGTTTGAGGATACAAGTTGTCAAACAATGGATTGGCGACAAGCGAAGGATGATGCTCAGGGAGTGAGATGTTGGAGTTGGATCTCTCTTGGAGGTGCTGTTGCTGGAGATGCAACTGCTGCTCTTCCAAGTGCTTGGCGTACTCCATCTGTTGTCTCTGTAACTCCTCTTCCTCTCTTCTGAGCCTTTCTTGCAACATCTTAGCTTCCTGGTCCTCTTGCAACTTACGGACACGAGTCTCCTCTTCCTCCTTCTTTAGTCTCAAGGCCTCTTCCTGGCGTCTCTTCTCTTCCTCTTCCTTCCTCAACTTTTCCTCCTCTTCTTTGCGCTTCTGCTCCTCTTTCTGTCTCCTCTTCTCTTCCTTCTCCCTGCGACGTTTCTCTTCTTCCTCCTCCTTGCGGCGCTTCTCTTCTTTCTTGCGGCGTTCCTCCTCTTCCTTACGCTTTCTTCCCTCCTCAGTCTTTCTGATCATCTCCTCTCTCTTCTCTCTCTCGAGGCGTTCTTTCTCAGCTTCCTTTTTGAGACGCTCTTCCTCCTTCTGCTGAGCCAATGCACGCTTCTTTTCACGCTTTTTCTCCTTCTCACGCTGCTTCTTCTCTTCCTTGCGTCTCTCACGTTCACGAGCAGCTTCTTCTTCAGCAAGCAAGGCCCTCTGTTGTTCCTCGATCTTCTTCTCCTTGTAGGACTTGAGCAAGCTCTGTCTCAGCATCTTCGTAGTACAGAGCTGGAGCATAGTACGACCTTCTTGAAGCTGGGACTCCTCATCGACGGCATCATCACTGAACTCCTCCTCTTCGTCATCCTCGTCGATGTCGTCTTCGTCGTCATCAATGAGATCCTCGTCTTCGTCATCCTCCTCCTCATCCTCTTCATCGTCCTCGTCTTCGTCGTCTTCGTCATCATCGTAGTCGTCAAGATCTTCGTCAAGCCCCTCGTACTCCTTACCGACTTCGTCGATGTAGTTCACCTGAAGATTTCTGAGTTCTTGACGCTCACGCTGCAACTGCCGTTGAAGGGACTGTTGTCTCTGATGCAACTTCTGAAGAAGTTGGCGATCGTACTCACTGGTGCTGGCACGAAGATCTGCCGCCTCCTTGGCGAAGTAGTCACTCTGGTCTCTCAACAACTCAACGAGGGCTTCATGGAAGTCTGCCGGAGAATCTTCTTGGAGAAGTTCTTCGTCACTCTCATCAGAGTACTCGCCGTAGCTATCTTCATCTTCGGAATCTTCCACATAGTCTTCATCCTCTTCCTCGTTGTAAAGAGATTCGTCGAAGTAGAACGATACTGGATCATCAGGAAGTTCAATCTCTGGAAGTGGTGGAATCAAGTACGGCTCGGCGGCGGTGTCGTCTTCAATCACAGATTGTGAAAAGCTGGAAGCGAGTTGAGAGCTGTGATGATGAAAATGCCCCTCATCATCATCGTGATTGTAATCCGAGTTCTCCTCTTCTTCAGTATGATTCGTGTTCTTAACCATGAGGTCGGGTCTTTTCAAAAGCTCCGTTTGTCTCTTGATCCGACTCTCCGCGAGCTTCTCCATCATCTCCAAGAACTTCTTACCATCGTTTTGTAGAAGGTCTTCGGCGACTGACATGATACCGTTTCTTCTGGCGTTCTCCGGACTGAAGCCTTCGGCTGAAGCAGGCTGTTGTTGCTGAGCCTGTTGCTGTTGCTGAGACTGGTGCTGTGCAGACTTGGCTTTTCGACCGCCGTGCTGGTGAACGTGTGGTTGTGAAGGTGGTGCTGAATCTGGTGCCCGCGTCGTTGGGTAAGGGTGGAAGAGATCACCAGTGAAGTTCTTGTCATTCTCGATTCTCTCATAGTAGGAGTCGTAGAGCTTCGTCAACTCATCTTCGATGATCTTTCTCTTGCGTCCACACACTGTGCAGTTGCATGTGATCTTCTGTTGCTCTCTCATCACCCTGAAAACAGAGTCTCTCTCCATGTTCAAAAGCTCCTTCTTCTCCTCCAGATTCAAGCTCTCCCAGTACTTCTTTAGTTCATCGTTGAGCTTGAGCGGATCTTGTGTCGTAACACCATTCGACGGGCTTGCAGAAGACTTACCAACAGCCTTCTTGACCGACTTCTTCGTTCCTGTCGATGGCGCCGAGTCCAAGCTCTGGACAATGACATCGCCACTGGTTGGATCTCTCTTGAGAAGTCTTGACTCTGGGTAGTCCATATCTGGGTCCTCGATCTCGACACCGCTCACAGGGACACCGCCAGCAGTCAGTGGGTTCTTTGTCTTGGATTTCTTCTTCTTTTTCTTCCTCTTGTTCAATGTGGAGGTGGAATGGTCGTGATCATCGTCTCCGTATTCAAAGTTGACGTCCTCGCCGTTGATCAGATGCTCATCGTCATCGTGTATGGCGGGTGCGTGCGCATGTGTTGCCGTCTGTGTCATATTGTGCCGTCTCTCAAAGTCTCTTCGTTCGCATCAAACTCTCGAGCTAGTAGTGTGTTGATGATGGGATGGTAGGAGGTCGGCTAACAGGGGGTGCGGGAAAGATACGTGTTGCGGGGGCGAGAACGAGCGGGCGGTAAATCCTGAGAAGTGTTGTGAGGCCTGTAGCGCGTTGGATGACGATGGATCGAGTGCGTTTGAAGGCAGCGTTGGTGGCTTTGAGCAGGTCTTTGAGTGTCGTGGCGGAGAAGGCGCTCCCTCTTTCAATGAGTGCTGTTCGTAGCTCCCAGGCGCCGTCGCGAAATGCGAGCGCTACGTCGGTTTTTCTCGCTGGCCGTCGACTTTTTTCACTGTGCTGGCTACGAATCGTGCTTGAATGCGTCGACAATGTCACAGCGTTAGCCTGTCTGTTCTAGGGTCCCTAACTAAGGATAACCGGAGGAGGGCAAGTAGATTAGTCGTAGACAAAAAAGGGTCAAGAGTCTCGGTAAACAGCCAGCCCAGCCAGCGAACTCAAGAAAAAAATGGCTTCGGGCGGGCGTCGGCGGCGCCGGTACGTGCAGCATCATTACGTAACTGTCTCGAAGGAGTAGTGGTGTACGGATGTTTCTTAACCGTGTGCGGGCATCGGAAGTCTTTTCCCTCCGGCACAGAGAGATCAAAGGTGTTTGTTCGGACGGATTGATGGATTACAGCTTGCTACCTGCTGCATTTACCACTGTGGCATATGTTTGTCAGAGGCACATTGTCTGCGCGAGTAGTAGAGCGGAATCCTGGAGCCTTGGATATGTGCCTAGGAGGCGAGAAAGCTTCGGAGCTACCGCGGGCTCTAGAAAGATACGATCTTCCATCGGACAACACAATTCTTGAGATTCCCCACTAGATAAATTTGGCACCACCCCGCTCGAGAGGCATCCTAAAAGAGTCAGCCATGTCAGTTATGGCAACTGGGGATACCCCCATCACAGAAATCAACACAGAAGGTTGTGTATTACATCCCAAGAGAGTAAGCATTCTTCTTTCCACTTTCTCCCCTTTCCCACAATCAGACCAGTGACTGACACTTTATCCAGCGGAGGATAAGACATCTCCGAGGCCTTCATCTAAGAAACATCACTCTTGATGTGGCAACTCATACGAATGGGTCGACATTACCCACAAAGGTACGAAGTGACACGAAGGACATGATTGGATTTAACACACCAATGGAACGCCAGCGGTATCTCCAATCTATCAACTCCTCCAAGTTCCTCAACGTCTTCTACTCTCTACATCACATGAACGGCGAGACATTCTATATCAGTGAAGTCCGTGAACGTTGTCTTGATGCCGATTTCCAGGAGTTTAGACTTGATGGGATCAAGCATGGGTCGGACAAATCGTTCAAACTCAAAGTGTGGGCTAGTAAGTTCGGTAAGGGCTATGACTGGCGGCTCTTACTCAACTACTCCATTGACCTCCGTTCCCTTCTCTATTGGGGAAGCTCCATGAATCTTGTGAACGTGGAGAACCAAAACACCGTCGTCGTGGAGCTGTTTGACGGCGTCTACCTTCTACCCATCGGCCAGGATATCAATTGGTACAGGAGTATTCTCTCAAATGGACACACACACAAGGTACATCTGGACAGTCTGACATTTGACCTGCTGATGAAGCTAAACGGGCTTGTGCTCAGCATTGAAGATCTTCACCACTCGAAGCTCGATCTCGAAGACAAGATACAACGGGAGGTTGCTGGTACTGAGATTCGTGATACTCACAGGGTGGACCAACTGAAGAAGACGATCGAGAAACAGAAGGATATCAACGCATTACGAAGACAGCGACTCGAAGAGCTACAGGAGCAGAAGAGACAACGACTTAAGACACTCCAGAAAAGACAGCTCATGAAAGAACCAGATACGACTTTCCTGAACAACGTCAAGGAGGAGTACGGGTCCACGCTTGTGAAGTACGAAACCACGCTCCAACACCTTCTCATCGAGAGATCTCGGATCATCAAAACCGTCACCGGTATATTTCCAAAGTCAGACATTGAACACTGGTTGGAGTGCAAGGAGTTTGAAGTTTTGCCCACAGATTTATCATTGAAGAACATGTCAGATGTTCTAAACGCAAGTGACCCACAGACGATCAACGAGATCAACGCCGCGTTGGGATACATCTGCCACATGGTGTACCTCCTCTCCAGATACCTGGCTGTGCCCTTGAGATACCACGTTCAACCTTTTGGGAGCTCCTCCTATGTCATTGACCGAATCTCTCAAATTAACCAGAGGAAAGTGTTCCCGTTGTTCTACACCAGCCACTTCTACAGACTTCAGTACGGTGTGATGCTCCTGAACACGAACATACATGATATCCTAGACGAGTCTTACAGCTACTAATGCATGAAAAAAGGAATAATGCATCTCATAAAGTTGATGTAATGTACACGCAAAGCCCAAATAAAGTCATAAAAATCGTATCGTTAGCCAAAAATTCATGTCTCCGCAAAAGTCGGAATCACTCTTTAACAGGAGCACCACCACGGACAAGGACCTGCTCGTCAAATATGTCGTTAGGAGCAGTTTCGAGTCTCTTGTAGCTCCTGACAACACCATCGTTCAAGTCAAAGTCAAAGACCCTGAGGCGTCTTGTTGTGCCGCCATAGCCACCATATCCACCTTCACCAACAGCACCCCCAAAACAGAGCCAGATCTTGTTCTCTTCAGCCTCCTTCTTAGAATCAAGCAAACAGAAGTCGTTGCAGTGGTCATGTCCCACACTAACAACGGAAACACCGAGCTCTTGCAACGTGTCTCTAGCGCCAGTGTTGTACCTTGGTGCGGTGATAGCCTCTTTGTAATTGCCGACGTAGCCCTGTTCCAGGTTTCTGTACTCTGGTAATGGGATGTGGAAGAACGCCATGTTGATGGGTTTCACGCCCTCAGGGTAAGATGGCTTGTTCTTCTTCAACCACTCAATCTGGGACTCCTTGAGCCAGTCGTAGCCTGGGTTCACCTTCGGAGCCTGGGAGTACTTGTGTGAGTCAAGGATGTAGAAGTTGATCGCCGGGCCTTGAGAGGAGTAGGCATGGAGGATGTAGTTGCCGATGCCGTCGATGTCTTGAGGGCCCTCAGAGGCGAGGTTGTATGGTAATGTCTTCATGAATGCCATAAGTTCTCTGCGGGACATGGAGCCCTCGTCGTCATGGTTGCCGAACATCACGGCGTACGGAATGCGTCTGGAGATGAGAGGCTCGACAAACTTGAGCGTTGTTGTGATAGAGTCGAACGAGTCCTCGCCAAAGATTTGATCACCGGTCAGGACAACGAGGTCAGGCTTTTCAATGTCGAGCACCTTGTTGAGGAAGTTGAGTGTGCGTTCGTCAGCTTTACAACCAGGAACTTCTGGATACTGGTCACGACAGATCCCGTCAAAGGAGCTGAAGTGAAGGTCCGCAACCTGAAGAACCTTGAACTTGCCGTCATCTTTCACAGAGAGCGAAGGCTGTGCCACCTGAGTCATACCTGGTGTGGTCTTTAGCGTGAGGAAAACCGGTATATTGCCATGGATGCCACTGATGGGAGATGGAAAGACGCTCCAGTCATAGCGAGGGTCAACGGGCTTGTTGAATATGACGTCCAGACCGTAGTAAAATCTGTTGGATCTGTCAGGGTCAAACTTCTGGATGGCGTGTACAACGGCACCGTCGGACCTCACCTCGAGGTTGGTCACAGCGTCAGCGTCAGTGATATCCGTCAGGGGTCTCATTTTCACAAAGAGGTACTGATGTGTGAACCAGGACCACTTTGCCCCCGTATCCTTGTTCCAGTCGAGCCTCTTTGGAATCATTCTCCACCCGTGGCCAACAGAGCAGCGGGACCACACGTTACAGGACTTGAGAGTGATGCCTGTGAGCACCTCGTCGATGCTCTCGTACGGTATGAATGCCACAGAGTTGGGCACATCTGACTGGAGCGAGATGGACTGGTTGTAGTGGAAGAGAAAGGCCAGCACAAACATCAGGCCCGTGGTGTAGATGGCCAAACGTATGAGTGTTTTGTTGAGTCGAAAGGCCGTCGTCATCTTGTGAGTCCAGAATGTGACCATTTCGGGCGGTGTGTTAAGTGTGTCTAGTCTGTGCGGACACGGCCTGTTAAATGCACGGCGGGGACAGGGGTTCTGGGTTGAATTTTGGGAGGTGATAACCCTCCGTATACCGAAAGTTTTTTGATCTGCTCGGCGCATACACCGTTTCGTGTGCTGCAGCGCCCGGCGTTTTTTTCCGCGCTATGGATGTCCGGGTTTCGAGGGATCAGTACCCATTTTTCCGATCACAATAGGGGGGTAGGAGAGAGAGATAAAGTTGATGGGAGGAAGCTAATTGGATGAAACCGTAGAGGCAGCTTCTCCTTGGTTTGCTGGTCTCCACTTTGACAAAAAATAAGCCTGCCGCAAGATTGGAAGGGCGGCCTGTCGCTCGATGTGGCTGCCTCGGTTCACATATGGGGAGGCCTGTCAAGAGGCGCCATGACCCGAGAAAGTGCTACCAGGTAGCGCCTGGGAAAGCTAGAAGTGGACAATCTTCATGGAGTACATACGAGAACCATCAGAACCAAGCACCAGACCTTGACAAAACGACAAGTGGTGAGTGGCGGCTGCCGCTGTGAGATTAAGTCTCGTACGGCCACGGGCGGCCTGCTCAGAGTACCTAGGTTCAATTGCATCCACACTAGCGATGACACGACGCTTAAGCCCAGAATAGTGTAGAGGTGTTGGGAACAATTCCGAGGCCCGATTCTGATTGCTTAAGCTCCTAGAACTACGAACAAATTAGTACTGGTCTCAGCTGACAGAACTGACCCGTCACATCTTCTGCGAAACAGCTGGCCAATGGGCCTGCTGCATCTTCTATAGCTGGTCGGGTGAATAGACATGAAAGCAGGGAAACTCCTGGGATATTATTGGTCCAGTAATCTGGATTCCAGGACGTTTCCACTGGCTGGGGGCACTGTAAAAGAAGGTGTGCTTTGCCATGGCCCCACAAGTGGTCCACGTGCATATCCATTATATGTACGGCTGTTCAGCACAGAGCTTAGTGCTTGCAGCGGACAGGAAGACTAGTGCACGGTCTCTCACGCTGAGCCGGTGCATACGCGGGCCTATGCTCAACCCAATCAGATCGTTACATTTCATTAGAAGCTCATCCCTGCCATATTCGATCTCGCAAGTTGCGCTCCATCTACATGACGTGCATGAAAAAAAGATAAAGATCGTCGTACTAGGGGGCCCTCGCAGGATCGCTACATCCCCGCAAACCTCTTCTCCGTCCGCCCTCACAATTACCAGCCCAGATTGTTCTACACACTTCCAAGGTAGGAGCCTCATACAATGTGACATGTGTGGATGCTGTGTGTCCTTTTGGCCCCTACGCTTTCCGTTAAGCAGCCCGATTGAACCTCAAATCCCTGGACGATGACCCCCTGTTGATTGGAGCCCAGATCTATCTTCATGCTCCCTGAGGACTTGTTCCAATCCCGTTTTCTTCAATGGATCCCTGCTGTGGGGTTTATGTGGAATCTGCGCGAGTCTGTTCTCAGAAGGTGGTATCTTTCCGAGGGCCGCCTCCATTCGCTTTAGTTGCTCACTTCCCTGCGCTTGCGATTCTGTGGACGGATCCGTAACCGAGGCGGTATGCTGCTTCTGCTCTGCTTGGCTCTCAGACATTTTGGTTACTGGTTACTGGGTAGTGGGTAGTGGGTAGCTGTCGTGTGCTGTCTTCGCCTTGTCCTGTTGTCTGGCTTGTAGGGATTGCAAGGCGGAGCTGCCTGGAAGTTCTTGTTCGTCCCCAGAAGTTGAACAAAGCGCCGATCATCTCTGGACGCCCTCGGATTTCCCAAACTGGCTCTGACCGGTTTCACGTTAGACGTCAGGCCGTGGCAGTTCCACACTACCTCTTCTACATGTTCGAAGAAGACCTGGCATGATTCATCTCTGACTCTTATCGGTCATCAATCCTTTCTTCATCCGATTTCAATCCTACCCCAGAGGCCGTGGGTCGATCCTTGTTTCTATATCCATTTCTCGCAGAAAAATCAAACATCGTGCAATCCTGGTGTTCGTCTAGACCAACAGTCAACCAACCTTGTCTACTACAGTGTGACCCATGTGATATCCCCGTTGAATACAATAATATATCGCATCGGGTAGCAATTCCTCAAAACGGCTTTGCACACTTTCTCAACTCGACATCACCAGTACTTGGACACACCATCGTCTGCCAGTCAACAGCGTACATCAACCCACCAGCACCATTTCTAGCTTTGGCGAACACGACACCGAGATCGTTTTTAGCAGTGGTCAAGTAGTAGTTCGTACCATCACCAAGCGACAAGATCTGAGCACGGACAACGTCACCAGGTTTGAACGCTTCGACCATCTTCACACGATCACGCTCTGTGGAACGAACATCCTGCGAACGGATGATACCCTTGAATGTTTCACCCAAGTCTGATGAGCCCTGATGGATGGAGAAAGTGGCGGCCCCTGAGCCTCCGCCTGGGGCAGAGTCGCCATGCCCGTTGGCACCGATCCCTGAGTCAGAGAGAACGTTGCCTGCGCCTTCAAGTGCGAGGATTTCCACATATGCTTGCTTCAAAGTGAGACGAGTGACACGAGTGAGAACAATGTCGCCCTCCTTCGGTAGACTTGTGGTCTGATGTGTGCTGTGTGCTGTGGATGTTGATGATGTTATTGGGATAACGGAGATTCTGAACCTTTTCACTGTCACCTCTTCCTTCTTCTCGGATTTGACCTCTTCTGGGGGTTCTGTGGACTCATTTGGGATCTCCTCAACTGTGACTTTACCTAATAGCGTCGCTGTGATCACGGGTTGTTTCGTTGTCTTGTTGATTTCAATCTCTTGTATCGTGGCACCAGAGCCGGGCTCAAAACTCTGCACGACATCCGTCGAGTTCGCCACAGGTTTGTAGACTGGAGAGATCAGCTGTCCTGGTACGACAATTTCTTCAGACATTGCCTAAGGGGAGAAGTCGGTGACGGTTGTTCGTTGGCACCTGGGGAGATGAGCTCTGAAGCTTTGGCCGGCGGGAAATTTTCGCTCCGTGCTTTCGTATGTGGCGCTTACCGAAAGTGTTGACTATGAGGCCGCGGCGGTGGCTTCCCACCCTCGGTCACAACTGTACGTCTCTGGTGTGTCAAAGTCAACAAGAGGCGTGTTGAGTACTATACAAAAACTAGCCAGTAGTCAGAACGCATCACAGTTTGTTGGTCTTCACCATGGAGCCTTCGTCGTACAACTTCTGCAACACATCAGCAAACTTCTTTCTCGCGTTCTCTCTCTTCAACTTCAACGTCGGAGTCAACACTTCATCCTCAATCTTGAGTGGCTCAAGATCAAAGTGAACATTGTGCAACTTCTCAAACCCTTGCAGATCAGCATCAGCGACATGTCTGTTCATCTCGGTGATCACCAGCTTCTTGAACTTTGGATCCTTCAAGAGCGCACAGACATCAGAGGGCGCAATGTCAACTCCATGGTCCTGCTTGAGCATCTGTGAGACATACTCAGCTGACACACCGGCGATTCCGACCAGATAGTTCTTCAAACTGTCGCCGTGGACAAAGATCTGCGTAAGCAAAGGACAGTGGGCCAAGTAGACGTTCTCGATCTTCTCGGGGGTGACATACTCACCCTGAGCGAGCTTGAAGAAGTTCTTCACTCTGTCAATGATGTAGAGCCCACCCTCACTGTCGATAGCAGCGACATCACCAGTGTGGAAGAAACCATCCTCATCAAACGATTCTTTCGTTGCCTTTGGGTTCTTCAAGTACTCCGAGAAGATCTGGGGCCCGCGTAACATCAACTCACCACGGATGTACGGCTTGTCTTCAACACTGTAACCCATGTTGCTCAGATCCCTCAGTCTTACCTCACAAGTGAGAGACGCTGCACCACAGCAAATTGCCCACTTCTTTTCCTTGAATGGATCGCCGAAGCAAATGCCTGCAAACGACTCAGTCGACCCGTAAGCACTCATGAAGCCAACACAGAGCGCGTCCTTCAGAAATTTGATCGTCTCACCACCAATCGGAGCAGACCCAGAAACAACGTACTTGCAGTTGTCGTACCCAAATTGGTGGCGAAGGTAGTTGCGAATCATCATCTTGTCAACCTCGTGTGCACCACTATCCTCAATACTGCCAGTCAACTTGAATTTCTTCGCCAACACGTCCTTGATAGCTGCCTCCAGCTTGTTCCAGACGCGGGGGACAGAGCATAGGTAGTGCGGTCTCGATGCAATGATGTCGGAGAACATGGAGCGTGGATCACTTGGGTCAGAGAGCATCCCTGTGCGGTACCCCGCTGATAGTGCAAAATTGGTAATCTGACGTTCGTAGATATGCGCGAGAGGCAAGGCGCACACTGTGGTGAGCTGCTGTCCGCCATCGTCCCTGTTGTTCTTGAAGTCCACGAACTTCTCCATGTTGAGAAGAGATACTGGCTTGTCCAAGCACTCCATACATGACAACACACCCGACACAGCAATACGGTGGGTAAGCACAACACCCTTCGGGTTACCAGTAGTCCCAGACGTGAATGAGTACGTGTAGATCGAGTCTGGAGTTGGTGGGTTGTAGTCCTCGCCTCCTGGAAGTGGATATCTCTCGCCTGTCTTCTCCACTGCACGGAAGTCAATCAACTCGATACCAGCGGCATCAGCTCTTTCGAAGAGGATCTTGTCGTTATGGGTGAAGTCATCAAGAGAGACAAGCACGTTGAGGTCTGGAAGTTTCTTGTCCTCCTTCAAGTCGAGGATACGACTGATCTGGTTCTTCGTCAGAAACAGGATTGGGGAACTTGTGACTTCAAGAATGTACTGAGAGGACTGGCGACCAAGGGTTGGGTACAGAGCGGTGTTTGGGAGGGAGATATCACGGGTAGCAAGATCGACCAGTAGCCACTCTATTCTGTTTGGACTGAGAAGGGAGACACAGAAGTTTGGCTTGTCATTGATGTACGTTTCCTTCTTGTAGTTGGCGTGGCCTGTGACATAGTAGACGATACCAGCGGCAATCTTGTTCTTGCGTTCTCTGATGGTCTTGTATGACTGGTACGTGTAGAATGGGTCAAATTGGTTCTTGCACACATTGTGGAAGCGTCTTACGCCGATGCAGTCGTTGTCTGGGAACGTGTCAGCAGCATTGCTGAAGAGCTTCGTCAGCGTGTCAAGCTCCGGAGAAATGGAGTCGTACAAAGTATCACGATCGAGACAGGCATTGCGATAGATAGATGAGTACCCTGGCTTGGTGGAACCCGGAACTGGCTTCGCAAGATGTCTCTGGTCTAGAGGGATCCGTTTTTGGAAGGCGGTGATCTGCTCTGCCATGGTTGCGTGGTACTTTCCTGGGGGGAAGACGGGTGTTCAAATCGCCCCTGACTCGTGCCTTTTGTATTCGGGATGTGAAGGTGGGGAAGCTTGAACGTGATAAAGCCTCACTGAATCGAATTTCCAGGACACCTCAAACTCAGCTGCATACCCCACATTTGCAGTTTCTTTTGCTCAGGGTGACCTCGCCACTTAGGGGCTCCAGTTCTTTCGTGGTGATGAACAACGGGCGCTCACTGACATAGTGCTGGCAGTCCAGAATGGTGAAGAGCTCTTAGTTGTTGGGCAATTCTGAGAAGTATCCGGAAGCGACGCTGAGGTGCCGGGGTGTCTCTCACCCAATACGTCACAGCATAATAATTCCTTCCCCACCTCCGACTGACTCGTCCAACCTCTCTTTTTGGTGAATTCCCGCGAATCTCCGCGAACGCGTTTGATGGCCACATCGACCTTATCACAGACGCTCCCGCGGCTCACCGAAGCTTCTCTCCTCCGCGTTCTACACATATATGTTGAGCACCACTAACTCCGGACCCGATTTGAAAACGTAGTTTTCGGTCCGAAGTAGTTAACCGCATGGTACGCTTTGTCCCAAAAACTACCGGAAAACAATTTGGCGGTGAAAAAGCGCCACCTTGTACCAAATTCTACTTGAGCTCTTCTGATAAAAAGTCGCCCACGCCACCTCATACTGCTGTTCACGCGTTCAAAATCAACACCAATTAGACAGCAGGTCTCATGATCGGTACAAGCGACTAACTGGACAGTTTTGGCTACTACAGCGTATTGTTTTAAGTCAATTTGTTGATTAGAAAGGTCAGCGCGCGGACCCAGACCCTCAGCTTTCACAGACTAGTCGCGGGAGACTTTTGGCCATAGTTAAGGCGGGCGCTCTAGACCATCTATCTAGACTCTATGGACTAACACCGCCGCTAAATTTACGTTAGTAAAATCTTGCTGGAGCCCGTCAATATGTATCCGAGTACCTAAAGGTCCTGGAACTGCTTCAAATATATGTGTTGCTCCTTTCGCCAGAGCTCCAGCAAAGGCTGAACTCATAAGTATGGCCTTTCGTCAAAATGAGAGGGTGACCGTTGTGCCATCATATCCACGGTGACAGCGCACTCTAGCTCATAGAAAGCACGTGAACCTTTACTTGTGGTACCTGAGAACATGGAAAGTTTTGTTTTGAAAAGATTGAACCCTTTTTCCACGAGTTAGAGAGACTCAAACATACTTCATCTTATCAGCGAAGTTTGGAGGTAGAGAAGTTCATTTTCGCGAGTTTGCCTAGGAACTTGACGCTACCCGACGCGTCACGTCGTCGTACCAGAAACTACTTTTCCAACTTCCAGTCAGTGTTGGAGGCCTGAGAGTTTTGTTTTGAGACTACAGGTACTCGTCCCATTGCTTAAGTGGTCTGGCTAGTTTGGGGCTCTGAAAAGGCTGGCGACGTTAGATATGGCGGGTTGGTTCTGTCAAGTAGTCTTTGGTACGCCCCGTGCCATACGGATTTCTACTTCCCACGAAAAGAATACACGCGAAAATCGCCCGGTAGAAATCGGTATGCAACATATATCTGATTTGCTGGCCGAACAAAAAAAGCGCCTACCTCGCTCCACCACACAGAGATTCCCAGATACAACGGCCCCACGCATGTCACGTAAACTTCACGACGCTGTGGTCAGCGGGTTAACACAGTTGTACGACGTGACCGCAGAGTACTCGGACAACGGAGGCCGCAACAGCCCCAACGATGCTTCGAAACGGCGGTTAGCCGCCGCAGCGGCTGCTTCTGTGTTGGGTGCAGGCTTGGACAAGCTCACTGATGTCGGTAGTGCGAAGACCGAACCGGCTGCTTCAACAAGTTCTGCCAACGCTAACTTCAGCGATGTGACCTCGGATGGAGATGTGGACGCATACTGGAAAGGCGAAGATTGGGGTGATGACTGCACACCGGAGGAACGCAGGGAGAAGAGAAAGATCGAGAAACGACAGAGCCACTTCATCGACTTGTTTTTTGAGAAGATGCTTGAACATGCCCTTCCTCATGGAATACCCGCGCGTGAACAGCTTGAAGGGAGAATCACAGATCCACTTCGAAAGCAGACCGATCCACTCTCGGTATCCAAGATTGTAAAGAGTTTGCTCAAGATTACTGAGAAGCTTGGAGGACTGTTCCAGATGCAGTACTTCTTCATCCGTATCGTCAAGTGGACCCATCCACCGTTGACACTTTCTGTCCTTGTTGCTTACACATTGACTGTCCTTCACCCCAACGTCTTGTTCATCTATCCGCTACTGTTTCTGCTTTACGGCGTGATGATTCCTGGGTATGTCTACCGTCACCCAATTCAGAAGACACGCATCTTCCAGACGCGCGAGAGAGGCGATTCATTGTTGGACAAGTTCACAAGGATCGATGACAGTAACCCAGAACTGGAAGAATTTATTGAACAAGCCAGAATCGAGGACGAAATCTACAAAGACAGAGTACCAGAGTTGGATGAGAAAACCGACACGACGTACGTCATTGTCCAGAAGAATTTGGAGTTCTTTGTCAACATGCGTGACGTGCAGAATAACTTGACCAAATTATTGAAAGCTTGGGAAGCAGGAGAGAAGTTCTGGTACGGTACTGCTGGGTTTAAGGACGAGCGAGTTTCCACATCTCTATTCTTCACGGCCTTCATGATGGTGATTGTTTTCATCATTGTTGGACCGTACATTCCATGGAGATTCTTCCTTATTGTCAATGCCTGGACAGGCCTGGTCTGCATCCATCCGAACATCTTACCAAAGCTCAAACAGTTGAACGAGAGACTCAAGCCGCAGAAGAAGGAGCTCGATAAGATTGTGAAGGAATCCGAACGGAAAGACATCACCATTGATGATGAACCCGAAATCAAGGAGATTGAAGTGTTTGAGATCTGGAGAAAGAGCTTGACCACAAACGAGTGGGAGTTCTACTTGTTCTCCAACCAGGTATTTGATCCTACGAATACGTACCGCAAGTCACAGACTCCGCCGCCAGGGGTGCAGACAATTCAAGAGGTTCTGTGTCCAAAGAGTTGGAAGTTTGACGACGAATCCTGGAATATTGACTACGACTGCAACGACTGGTGTCACAACCGCGGTGTCAGGCTTGACAAGAGCACGTTTATTGATCTGAATAACGAGTTCTTGATAGATCCACAGTTCAAGAGAAGAAGACTATACCGTAACGTGATCAGATATTCGAAGCCGGCTCGCAAACCAGTACACTTACTTTGATGATGAACGACTCTTAACGACTATTTATATGCCTTTTTCTTACTTCTTATGATACATGTCCCCTACAGGTCATTCCTTCTTCTCGGGCTCATCAAGCAACGAGTGAGACTTCTCTGTACCTCTCTTTGCGAACTTCTTACCGAAGAACAACACGAGTAACTTGTCGATGGACTTGTTCAGCCACTGCGCTGTGACGATGATACCACCATAGATCGTGGCAAGCCTGACGATCCACTGGATAAATGGGATTCTGGTATCCTCAACAATCATGGTGATCGGCTCGAATTTATACTTGAAGAAGATACCTGGGACGCCACGCTTCTCCATAGTGTAATCCCTCTCCTGGAGAGACATGGAGTACTGATTCGTGTCAACCTCAGCACCCAGCTTTCTGTACTTCGTTGGCACGACAGTCAAGTAGTACTCGTATGCGTGAAGATTTTTGTCAGTGATGCGTGCGGTACCGTCGAGTGGGTTGTTGATGTATGGGTAGAACTGGCCAAAGGAGAACTCACTTACAACGTGGGTGAAATTCAGGGCCTCGATATCCACGTGCGATCTGTCTCTGTAACCGTATCCCTTGGCAGTGATGTGGAAGTCACCATTCACTTTGGTCACTGGAATGCTTCCGTAGATGTGACAAGCAGGAGCACCGGAATCCTTGTGATCACCGCGGTCCATGAATTCGGCCACGATGCCCTCAGCCATGATCTCGTTCAGGTCCGGAGTACGCACATCTCTGTCGTCATTGCGGCGGTAACTTGGTGGAATGAAGAACGAGAAGCCTTCGTACTTGAGCTTTTCAGCGGCAAGAAATCTGTCATCTGTGATGTCCCGCACGTTGGTGTGAATGAAGTTACAAGGCATCGCGACGAGGATGTCCAAATTGATTGTGAGATTTTGTGAGATTTGAGAGTCCACGATGAACTGGTGGTCCACTCTGCCACCAAAGAAGTCTCCAAGTTCGACCCATGTGAAGAACAGGATGAAAAAGAATGTGAGAAAAGTGGAGTATGAACCACGAGCGGATCTGACCGTGTGTGTCGACTGCACCTTGGCTGTTGGCTCCTGTTAGTCTTCGAATAATTGGAGCGCTCCTCCATTCGAGCTTCGCTCGGTGGTGTGAACATGTGAGACTTACGAAATGCGTCAAAAGTCCTTAGAGAGGCAGCCATGAATAGGGATAATAATGAACCGGATGCTTTTCTGGGTTGGCCTAGTATTGCATCTCCGAGGACACGTCTGTTGATTTCGCTGCGAAAAGCGAACAGCGGAAAGCGGAAATCTCCGTGGTGTGCGGGTGTTTCGAGATAACTTACGCATCGTACGCATCACTACTCGGTTTGACGAGAAACTGGGGAGACAATTTTTACCTAAGCATATCCCTCGATATGGATGGAGATGCAAGTCATCTAGTCATCAATTCATTAGAAGTCGTTAGTTCGTTTCAGGTGTGCCCGAGTTCAGCCTCTTCTTCCTGATGTACTCATCGAGTCTGATCTTCTTCACTGGCTTGGGCTCCTTAGCGGGAGGAGCTTGTTGGGTACTCAAGTCACCAGCGGTATTCGTGGAGGCATGTTGTGTGTCTGTCGTTGTAATGGATTGCGTAGCTCTTCTTGATGCAAGTGGTCTTTTGAAGGGACGCTTCTGTTGGAGAAATATTGATGATTCTCTCTTTGGAGGCGACCTCACGGGTAACGTGGTTGAGCTCATGGGTGTCGACGTTGCCCTCTTGATCATCGGAGGAGTCTTCGGTGGTATTGGTGGGGGCCGTTGGACAGGCGGTGATGTTGGGGTAATGGTCAATGGGTTCTTGAAGTAGTCACGACGTTTCAGCGTCTCATCTCTGGCCTTCTGGAAAAGCTTAGACCGTGCCGGAGGTTGTTTCTTCAGAGTCACAAATCTGGAGCCAGGAGACGGAACAGGTATGACCTCGTCAATGTGAACCACCTTGTTTCTCTCCTTGGACTTTTCAATTGCCTTCATCCTCTGTCTGAGATTTTCGATGGCCTGTTCCTCCTTTTTAACATGGTCTTCCTGGTATTTGAGATACAGAAGCTTCGAGGGTAGCCTGAACTTCTTGGTGTTGCCGAGCTCCTGATACTTGATGTAGTTGTCGAAGTTGAGTCTGGAGTAGTCGTACCCAACCTGGTCGAGTTGTTGCTTGAAGAACAGTTTGATCTTTGATACGTTACTGGTGTAGCGTTCTTGGACATTCAGTGGGAAGTCTTTCTGCAGGAGGTTTAGCCAGATAGGTTCATCCTCAAGGACAAGTATCGGGTTGAGTTGCTCAAGGTTGATGAGTTGTTGTGAGGTACATTTCATCAACACCCTCCTGATGAGTGAAAATCGTGTATCTCCCAAATCTCGTAGTGCGTGGTGGTTGCGCAGAAGAACGTTCTCACAGAGTGTACTGAGAGGCAGGACACCCGACGGCATAGTAAATCTCGTGAGCTGTGTTGCTTGTAGGTGGCAGCGTAGTTGTTATGGTTGATCCGATGAGGGAGCAGTGCTTTTGCGAGCAAGGAGCGTGAAAACCGTTGTGATGGCGATTGTTGCGCTTACCGGGCCGGCAGTGAGTTTTCGCGGCTGCCTCCGCGAAGTCGCTCGATGTCAGGCTTGCTCCGGGGCCCGGGGCCCTGCAAGTGTACACAGACGCGGTCGTGGAGTGTCACCGCCAATAGTACGAAGGGCTACGTGTGAGTGGGCAGCCGTGAAACCAGCCGACGGACTAGGCAACGGGAACAACTTCTCCCAACGGGAAAGTACTGACTGCGCGGGGTGCCAAGTAGTATCAGCGGCCCGGCTTTGGAAAAGGTGCCAAAGTTTTCGCTGGAAACGCGCTCGAGACGGCGGAGCGTGTGCTCTCGGCCGAGAATGGATCTCCAATCGATAAACAGAGAGCTCTGCCTTGCGCCTAAAGGGGTCCCTCTTGACCACATATTTCGGATGACTGCACTGGCAATGGTCCGCTTGATCCGCGTCAAGGCTGCCCCTTTCCGCAGGTGTATATCGCCCTGCTCTCGCGCCCTTGTCAGCATCTCTGTCAGTCCTCGGCACGAAGCTCGGCCCGGAAGATTAGTGAGCGCGCCGGCTTCATTTTATAACGCTTGCCTTTCCACCCGTAATTTTTCCACCTTCCCAATTCTTCGAACTGGGTTTCCGCCACACGTACAATTCATCCCCGAGTGGCTTTTTGTTTGATCCCAACTGGACAACACACGGCCCTTCTCTCGCCCACACTCAGCAGACAAAACCGATTGTTCTTCGACGTTCTATCGCACCTCCTTCCTCCCGTGTATCCCGGCAACGCATTATTTATCAGCAATGGGTCTTTTCGGAAAGAAGAAAGCAGAAGAAGCACCAACCGTGGACGCGTCCAAGCTCGTCAAGGTGTCGACACCTTTCGAAACGCTCCCTCCGAGCGCCAAAATCCCAGAACCTATTGTGCTTACAGAAGAGCAACAGTCGAAGTATAACATCATTCTCAAACACTTCCAGAACCCAGATTTGGAAGTCTACACTACAGAGAAGAACCCATCGGTCAAGCAGAAGCTGACAGACCATGAGAAGTCATGGTTGACTAAGGAGTGCTTCATGAGATACCTTCGTGCCACCAAGTGGGTTACCAAGGACTGCATTGACCGTATCGAGGGTTCAATCGCTTGGAGACGGGAGTTCGGTATCACCGGTGAGGACGACATTGTCACCCCGGATCTGGTATCTGAAGAGAATGAGACCGGTAAAGAGGTGATCTTGGGCTATGAGAACGACGCCAGACCAATCTTGTACTTGAAGCCAGGAAGACAGAATACCAAGACCTCGTTCAGACAAGTTCAGCATCTCGTGTTCATGCTCGAGAGAGTCATCGACTACATGCCACCAGGTCAGGACTCACTTGCATTGCTCATCGATTTCAAACAATACGATGATGTTCCATCGGTTGGTGGGGCTAAAATTCCACCCGTCAACGTCGGAAGACAGGTTCTTCATATCTTGCAGACACATTACCCAGAGAGATTGGGAAAGGCTTTGCTCACCAATATTCCATGGTTGGGCTGGACGTTCTTGAAGATCATCCATCCGTTTATTGACCCTCTCACCAGAGAGAAGCTTGTCTTTGACCAGCCATTCCCGGACTACGTTCCATCTGAGCAGTTGGACAAGCTCTACGGAGGTTACGTTGACTTCACCTACGACCATGCCACATACTGGCCAAAGATGAACGAGATCGCGCAGACGAAGAAGACTCACTACTATGAGAGATTCCAGAAGTTCGGTGGTGTCGTTGGTCTTAGTGAGTACGATCTCAGAGGTGACCATGATGAGTTGAAGTACCCTGTGGAGAAGTTGTGGGTTGAAAACGGTAAGTCTTCCATTGAGAAATCCACTGCCGTCAAAACAATTACTGAACAGGTTCAATCTCTAGAAGTCTAAGTGGCTCGAGAAGGGGATGGTGAGGGGGAAACGGTTTTTGCTTTTTTATCACGTTGGTTCTTACTGATAGACTTGTTGCTCGTTCATATTCCATTATGTTGTCTATAGAAGATATGGCGCCACCTTTATCACCAGCGTGATTCCAGAATATATTACATCATTTCATGATCAACCGATGGCCAGGTATCACATTCTAGCATGGTGCAAGCTGCGCAATCTGAGGGAGAAGCTTATAAGGGTGGAGATGATGACTAGCTTCAGACCCCAACGCCGAAAACGTGATGCTTTCCCAAAACACGCTAGTCTTTCGCCTTTCGGATTCTCCATCGCTCAGAGATCCCTCTGACTCCTACCGGAAACACTTCAATCGACCTATTCAAGGTAACAGGACCCTTTCTTGGTTGTATCTTTGCTTTTGAATTTGAAGCAGTCACGTGACAACAAGCTTCCGCCGTCAGAGACCTCAGCGCCTCAAAAATTTCCGCAATTGGATCTTTGGCCGAGCGGTTTAAGGCGCTCGACTCAAGATCGAGTATCGTAAGATGCATGAGTTCGAATCTCATAGGATCCATATTTTTTTTGTTCTTGGTTCGCAGAATTTTACTCCTTATAGTTAATTGCAACGATCGACCGCCCCGCACGAGCGTAAAGCCCACAAGGAGACTCTCTACTGTATTAGTTAAGTGACGTTACGGTCATTAGCGTCAAGGTTTGTCTCCATACACGCTCAGTCAGGCAATATGAAGCTTCTCAAAGAGTTTGGCATTCCATAGATGAATCTTGACAAACAGCTGATCATCCCCAAGCAGTTCCATCAGGCTCTTTGATTGTATTAGCTTTCCCCTCAGAAAGATCTCGTTGTTCCGTGCGCTTTCGAGCTCGAACATGTTTCTTCTCTCCACGAGAGTGTCGATGATCACTGACAGATGGTTGTTGATTGTGTCCCAATTCTTCAGGAGTACATCCTCTTTCGTACAATTGACGATGAAGGAGTAGCGTCTTTCCGAGCCTCTCGCCTCCAGGTCCTTGATCTTAAAGCTCTGGGTCAACGTATAGCCTCTTACTTCATCTCCAAAGTACATGGGTCTGCCATCGTACACTGTGGTTTCTTCTGAGAGACATTTCCTTACGATGGGATTAAGCTGTCTGAAGCGTTGTGCGCTGTACTGTGTCGTCATGTAAACATGATCGTGATGGGTTGTCCGCATTGTCGTTAGGGGAGGCGATTGGCGGTTGATCAGGCCGTTTGACATAGGTGGTGGGGTAGCGTTTTTGGAAAACATCAAGAGACACGCTTCGCAGTAGGACTCCTTGGAAAAGGCCGAGAGGACTGATTGGTCTGGTGCGTCCGAGACGTCCTCTGTGCATAGGATGGATCGCGGACCATGCTTGTCGCAGAAGTGTGCGAGCAGTATGCTGAATGACATTTAAGTGAGCGTATGTTGTCTCGTGTGGTGCGATGGGGTTTTGATACCGTGATGGCGTTGTTGATGTTTTTCTCGGGGGCCGTTTTCTCCACCGCACCAACTCACTCGCGCTTGGCCCGCTAGTGCGGAGTGGCATATTCACTCCTCCGCAGGATAGATTCTAGTCGCCTTGCACCGGGATCCATCTGTCATGGGGTTGTAGAAAGTCTGCTGCTGTCACCTGGTGCGGGTGTGCATTCATGCCAAAGCTTGTAAAGCTCAGGGTTTAGGGGGTCGGAAAACTAGGAAACGATTAGCCGTGGGGAGCAGGTCCAGAGAGCAGCCATGCTGCTGCTTGGAACCGGGGCTTCTTCTGGAAGGGGGCTCTTGACAACGCTTGAAAAGGCAGAAAGAAGCCGGAACGCAGCAAGAGCTGATCCCAAGGGGCGGACCTCTAAGTAGTGCTGCTATCCCACGCGGGACATCACAGGGTCCTCCGTCCTCCACCCCTCTTCTCCTATCCGAAAAAAGAAACCGGCGGTCTCAGAGAAAAAAAAAAAAAAAAAAAAAAAAAAAAGGAGTCTCATGTCGCTCGCGCTTAAAATGTGAGGCCGATCCACAACAACAAACCTGAGACAGGCCTTGAACGATTTTTCCCATCCTTCCCCTGCACTACCCCCTCACATAAACTCCGCCTGAGTCGGACGCCACTCTTCACCCGGTCATTCTTGTACACACAAGATATCTTTCTACAGAGTGCCTCGCCTCTAGGGTCACTGAAGCCACAGTTCTTCCGCACGACCAGAACCATCGAACAGCGATAACGGCTGTCCATAAGCTACCGCCAACTTCATCCGATCGCGTCTCACAACGGCGGGTACGAATCCCTATATCGCCTCCCACCATCCCTGATACAAATATCACATCACACTCTTGAACTTCAGAAAAGATGGCTGATCCCGCACAGCGCCCGTCAGTTTCTCACAACGGGTCATTCAACACGAGCACGGTCGGTCCACAAAGCGCTGCACAGGCACCCAGTGGGCCACAGGTGAGCTCATCCACTCCCGGAACACCATCCATCGTACAGCCACGCATTGAGAATAGAAGACGGGGCTCATCATTCGGCTTTGGCTCCAGCTTCTTCTCCTCCCTCACCAACACTCTCAGACCTTCGTCTTCATCCTCCAATCTTGCAGTGAACAGTCCTGGAAGATCGAGAGCTGGGTCGTCATCCAGACTGAACCTCGGACACAACTCGAACAACTCGACGCCAAGCGTCCACAGAATGCAAAGCCAGGCCATTCCGATTGTGCACACACAGCCACATGCCGCTTCCGCAACTCAACTGGACACGATGAACGACCTGTATGCAGCAACCCCAACAGATGACAACCTTCAGGGCCAAACCAGGTCGAACTCCCTCATGGGTCTGACCCGTCAGAAGCCTGATTCCGACGGCACCTACTCGATCAGACTCACGCCCTTCATTGATCACTCCACGACAACCCAAGGTCTGTACTTCAGCCCAATTCTGAGGAAGACAAAACCAGGCTCGAGACTGGCTATTGGGAGATATACCGACAAAGTCCGCGACGCCGCCCAAGCACCGCCAGGCTCTGACGCTCCAGTCGTCTTCAAGTCAAAGGTTGTTTCTCGAACACATGCGGAGTTCTACGTCGATGTCAACGGGAACTGGTTTATCAAAGACTTGAAGTCATCATCGGGTACATTCCTCAACCATGTGCGTCTCTCACCCGCAGGTGTCGAATCTGCTGATACCCCGATTGAGAATGGTGATGTCCTCCAACTTGGTATGGACTTTAGAGGTGGTGTTGAAGATATCTTCCGCTGTGTCAAGATGCGTGTCGAGACCAACAAGTCCTGGCAGCGCAAGGCCAAGCAATTCAACAAGCAAGCACATGAACGTCTCAAGGCTTTGGCGCTCGTGGATGAAAGCGAACTGGCGGAATGTGCCATTTGCTTGCTCAAGGTGAAGCCTTGTCAATCGGTATTCATCTCTCCTTGTTCTCACTGCTGGCATTACAAATGCATAAGGCCGATTGTCGTCAAGAGTTATCCACAGTTCCTCTGTCCAAACTGTCGTGAGACATGTGACTTGGAGGCTGATCTGGATGAAGACGAGAGTGCTACTGAAGCTGAAGACGAGGATGAACTATTGAAGGCGGATGAGGATTTGCAGAACCGCAAGTCAACTTCTACCACTGATGACGAGCAACTAATGATGGAAGCACTCACTGAGGAGTCTATTTAGATGATGATATGAAAGAACGTGAACTAAGATTACAAAACACTCCCATGGAATGTAACGAGTGGCTTCGCTGTGTGCAAGCAATATTCACTTCTCAATGATTCTCAACAAGACATCTTGCAACTGGTCTCTACCCTTCGGGGTCCTCCATACTTCGTGTCCGCCATCAGCAATCTTCCATTCGTATGTGGCTTTGCTGATCTTGGTAAGCTCACGTTGCCAGTTACCCCAGTTCAAGCTTTTCTTGATCATGTAGTCCGAGCTCACGACTGAGATTGGTATGTCAACCAGAGCAGTCTTGGCGTTGACCACCTCATTATATGAGAGTATCGAGGAGCCAATTTGTTCCTGAAGCCGAGCACGGATGTACTTACCCTGGTATCTCATATCTTTCCCGTAGATTCTGTCCTTTGACCCATGGTGCTTGAAAATCCAGGAGCCTTGAAGCGGGAGGCCCAGTGGTGAAAAGAGGCCCTCGATCCAGAGTTTGAATCCTTGGCGGGCATTCATAGAGCTGATCTCACGAGGAATCGGTTCGTCCTTCTTTGTCTTGGAGTTCGGGTTGCGTGTCAGGAGGTCTTCGTGCCATGAATCAACGAGTAGCATTGACTCAATCTGCGCTTGGTTGTGTGCGGCAAAAACCATGGAGTACAGTCCACCAATGTCATGACCGACGAGAACAAAGGGACCATGGATCTTCATCGAGTTTAGTGCTTGCGTGAGGATGTCGGAGTTGATAGAAAGTGAAGTTGGTGATGGCGAAGAGTCTGAGAAGCCGTATCCTGGACGGTCATAGATACAGTATCTCTCGACTTTGTTCAGATGATGAAGCTCTTCAACCCACTCGCTAAACTCCTCACTGGATCCGTGACCACTCTCTAGGAGAATAATCGGCTGGTCAGAGCCTGTGGTGTTGTGCACATCCCCGTAACAGGCGACATGGACTGTGAATGAGTCGTCTTGAACCCAGATCTTATCTCCCCATGGCTTGACTCTGAGAATATCAAATGTGTACAGCAGAATGTTGAGCACAACTAACGTTGTGTATCCGAGCAGAATGGTTTTCATTGTGTTTCTGACGAACACGATCAACCACTCAGACAATGTTCTTCTTGTCTCGATACGACCTGTCAAACGAATCTCCTCTTCAGCTTTGCCCCTCTCCACCATGATCTCACTGATACTGGTAAATGCAACAGTCACAAGACACCAGATACCGGAGACAAACCCAATACCACTCATCTCGTGGAAGTCGAATGACACGAGAAGTAACAATGCAAATGCAATGAGACCTGAGGTGATGTACCCCAGCAGTCTCTCAAACTTGGATGGCACTTGGAAAAAGATGAGTGTGGAGGATGTTGAGAACAGCGATATGAGGATGAAGTTCATCTCCAAGAACGATCTCCCTCTATTGTTGAACCCTGGAACTGTGACAAAATCCGAGAGTAGCATCAACACGAACATGACAGTGGAGACGAACGAGAGAAGGTTGAGGAAGAAGCGCGCCAAACGGACGTTACTCACATTAAGCGCTGAGACGCCAGGATCATCTGGTGAGAGCAGGGGCTGTCTCTCAGAGTCTCCTCCAAGCCGCCTACCGAGTACGCCTGGTTGTTTTGGTGATTGTGGTGAGGGAGCTTGAATCACGGTCTGTGAAACTGGATGAGACTGCTCTTGAGTCAATGGGTCCGTGGCCGGGGGCTGCGAGGACGATGATAGCGGCTCATTCTCCGCGTAACTCGAGCCGTTGGTTGACATTTCGGTGGTAGTTCTTGCTATCCCTCGAGCTTCTTGGTGCAATGTTCGTTCTTAGCTGCTCGTGATAAGGGTGAAATTGTCTTTGTTATGGGTTGCTCTTTGCGTGCGGTCACCCGCGGGCACTGCCGCCGCGGCTCCAGTGACGTATCGCAGACTGACCTAGGCGGAAGCGCCCTGCCTAGCGCGGGCCCATACCCCACAAACCCTAGGCGGGGGAAGTTCTGCCTGTGGCCCTATCAAAATGCTCGCCGGGCTGGCGCCTGCCAGGTACCGCTTCAAAACAAAAACAAACGCTCGATCATCATTTGGTGCCACAGGTTATAATTAAAAATCCCCTCTCCAACACCCCGGATCATTCCCGCCGCATCTTTTCCTGTCCTACAGATTACGCCCACTTGCCACCGCTCTTGCTAGATCTGAAAAGAGCAGCCAGCGATGGACTCGTCGATACCGCCAGGTCTCCCGCCCAGTGTGGCTAAGGAGCTCCAGGACCTCAACAGGGAATTTGGTGACGGATACCTCACAGAGAAGGGGTACATCAAGAAAAGAGCACTCATACTACAGAAGGTGCACACAAGCGCAGTGTCCAGATCGTCGTCAGATGTCAAGTCTCACCACCGAAACTACTCAATCAACTCGGTTTCCAGCGACCCACGCCAGCTCAACTCGCTGACAGAGACACTACCGCCAGCAGCTACAGTTGAGCTTCAGAGGCCACTCGATCCTCGTGTCATCAGTGAACTCCACTCGGCAGACACATTCGACACTTTGGCTGCCATATTGAGACATAGAGGCTCCACATACCAAAGAGAGAGTGCCATCGTGATCGTCGACTCGAAGGGAAAGGAGTCCGTGACCATCACATGGGAGAAGCTCTATCTCAAGGCCGAGAAAGTTGCACAGCAGATCAGAGACAAGTCCGGGCTCTACAAAAACGATCGTGTCTGTCTCATCTACCAAAATGTCGAAGTTGTGGAGCACACGATCGCCTTGTTTGGCTGCTTCCTCGCCGGTGTCGTCGCTGTGCCGATTACTCTGGACATGAAGGTCCCTGACATGATTCACATCATGACGGTCACACAATCACATCTCTGCCTCACCTCTGATTCCGTGATGAAGTACTTGGAGCGCAAGGTTAACGACACAACGAAGCTGAAGTGGCCAAAGGGGTTGATCTTTTGGAAGACGAACGACCTTGGCACATATCATCAGCAGAAGAAGCAGGATCCTCCAACACTTCAGGTGCCTGACTTGGCCTACATCGAGTTTGTGAGATCTCCAGATGGTGAGTTGAATGGTGTTGCCATTTCACACAAGACCATCATGCAACAGATGAGCTCGCTTGCAACAATACTCTCATCCAATCCAAACTACGACGGTAAGCCCTTCAAGAGGTCAGATATATCTTTCACAAGGCACAGAAACGTAATGCTGAACATCCTTGATGCAAGAAAGTCTGTTGGTTTGATCGTGGGTACCTTGCTCAACGTGTACTCTGGTAACCTCATGATCTGGACACCGTCGTCATTGCTCGACATTGCGGGTCTTTATGCACATATCATCACCAAGTTTGGCGTCACTGTCTTGCTCAATGACTACTTGAGTTTAAAGCAGGTGGTGTACAACTACCAGTCCTTCCCGCAGTACACACGAAAGTTCTCAAAACGTGAAGTGAATTTTTCCACAGTGAAGTGGGTCCTCATCTACACATCTATTGTTGACGGAGAGTTCCATGAGATTTTGACACACCGTTGGTTGAAACCTTTGGGTTGCAAAGACGTTGAGAACGTGGTCTCTCCACTCTTGACCCTCAGTGAGTTTGGCGGTATGGTGATTTCCATGAGAGATTGGATTGGTCAAGAACACAAGCTGAACACAACGATTGCACCGGCTTTGACTGATGATCTTGATGCTCCACCAAAGGCTGAGTCTCAACTTTCAGAGGTCCTCATTGATAAGCAGTCGCTCACGACTAACACCGTGAAGGTGATCTCTGATCGACCACCACCTGTTACCGACAGCTACAAGGCCCAGGACTTCTTGAGAATTGGCTCGTTCGGTTATCCACTCCCGGATGCCACGCTTGCCGTTGTTAATCCTGAGACGTGTTACCTATCAGGTGTCCTGGAAGTTGGTGAGATATGGATTGACTCAGTCTCTTTGCCTGGTGGATTCTGGGGTACACCAGAAGGAACCCAGAACATCTTCCATGCCAGATGCCGTGACCATGAAGGCTTCCTTGACATTGAGTTCTTGCGCACCGGTCTTCTTGGCTTCACCTACAATGGCAAGGTCTACGTCTTGGGTTTGTACGAAGACAGACTTCGCCAGAGAATCACGTGGCTTGACAAGAAGGGTGACGTTCAGCCCGATGGAACCACTGTGCAGTACAGGTACCACTACTCCGACCACTTGGCTTACACCCTCTCAAGAGCCATCCCACAAAAGAGGGTGTCTGACTCCTCCGCATTCGACGTGCTGATCAACAACGAACATCTGCCAGTGGTGGTTATTGAGTCTCCATCTGCTGTCCCAAACGCTCAAGGTGCCGTTGACATCCCCGAGCTTGACCTCATCGCTTCCAAGTCATTTGTTGCCTTGGAGAGATACCACAACGTCCGTCCCTTCTGTATCTTGATCCTCCAACCAGAGTCTCTCCCACGTACAATCAAATCCGGTATTCCCGGTATCGCTAACATGCTGGTGAAGAGATACTTCCTCGAGGGTGCTTTGAGATCAGTGTACGTGAAGTACAACATCCGCAAGTCTATCACTGAGATACCAAGATCAAAGTACTACTTGGACAGCATTTGGGCAGAGTCAGTGTCGAGGCTGAGATCGGATTCGCTCAAGCTGTGTGATGACCAGTATTCTGGCTTGGATTACCGTGACACTTCTGTGGATGACAGAACGAACAAGCCACTCACTGACTTTGAGGCCATTATGGACATCTTGAAGTGGAGAGTCAAGAATCAGCCAGATGAGTTGGCCTTCGCCGGTGTGAGCAAGCAGTCGAAGTCTTTGTCCTGGAAGAAATTTGACGTCAAGGTTGCCAGCGTGGTGGGCATGATCCTCGAGAAGTCCAAAAAGGGCAAATTCAAGACAGGTGAGACAATTGGTTTGATGTACACTTTGTCTGATGACTTCGTCGCTGCACTCTACGCTTGTTGGCTCTTGGGTCTTGTTGCTGTCCCAATGAATCCCTTGGACCCCAGCAGGGTGAAGGAAGACGTTCCAACTTTCTTCAACATCCTCAAGGACTACAAGATCAAGAACATGTTGGTGAACAACGAGGTGGAGTCTATGTTGAAGAACAAACCTATTGCGCCACTGTTGAAGGAGAATACCGCATTCCAGATGCTGAAGATCAGAAACACAGCCAGGCTCAGCGGTAAGGCTATTCTCCAGAGCTACCAGAGGGAGATCACCAAGTTCATCGGTAAGACCCAGGATCTGACCAAGACATGTCTGGTGTTGCTCAACTGGTCAGAGGACAACATCCGTACAGGTGTTAAGGTATCTCATCAGAATATCACCGCCATCTGCAAGATCATGAAGGAGACTTGCCAGCTTGAAAGCAAGAACCCAGTCATGGCTTGTGTCCGTCACACCTCTGGCATTGGCTTCATTCAGAGTGCTTTGATTGGTGTCTACCTCGGCTCCTCCACATACATTATTCCACCAATGGACTTTGCTACGAACCCAGCCTCTTTCTTCATGACTTTGGCCAGATACAAGGTGAAGGACATCTACGTGACTCCGCAGATGCTCGAGTACGCCATCAGGAACATCAAGTCCAGAGACTTCTCTCTTGAGCGTGTGAAGAACTTGATGGTTGGTTGGGAAGCAAGACCTAACACCGAGTTGATTAAGAATGTTGCCACGAGATTCAGTGTGACCAAGTTGAGCTCGTCATCCATCAGTCACGTCTACTCCCACTACTACAACCCAATGATAACACTCAGATCATACTTGTCACTGGAGCCAATTGACCTCTACTTGGACCCAAACGCACTCAGACTCGGATTGATCTCCATTGTGAACCCAGCTAACGTTTCAAATGCCATTCACGTGCAGGACTCTGGCATTGTGCCTGTCTGTACTCAGATCGCTATCGTTAACCCTGAGACCAACAGATTGTGCAAGGTTGGTGAGTACGGTGAGATCTGGGTGTGCTCTGAAGGTAACTACGACGGTGTCATGCAGACCATTGGCCAGGACATTCAGACGTTCCACAAGCACCAGTTTGGAGTGACCATTGAAGGTGGTGACAAGTCCATGTCGTACGTCAGAACTGGTGACCTTGGCTTCTTACACAACGTCTCGAGAAGTGATAAGTCTGGTACCATTGAGTTCCAGCCGCTCTTTGTCTTGGGTCCAATCGCTAACACTTTTGAGTGTATGGGCTTGATGCACTTTGCCAGTGATGTCGAGAATTCCATTGAGATGTCCCATCCAGACATCAGAAAGGGTGGTTGTGCCGTTTTCAAAGCTGACGGGTTTGTCATTGCTGTTGTTGATAGCAGCAGGGGCAGATTCCTGTCCTCGCTCGTGCCAGTGGTGTTCAACAAGGTCCTCTCTGACCACTTCTTGATTCTTGACATTGTCGTCTTCATGAAGCAGGGTACCTTCCCCTACTCCAGACTGGGCATGAAGCAGAAGGCTAAGATTGTGAAGTTGTGGACTGAAAAAAGATTGCCGATTCATGCACAGTATGGCATCAACTACGGTGAGCAGAGTTTGATCAAGACGGTTCAAGATTTGGGTCCTTCAAGTGATGTGAGCTCTCTCAACACTGCTGTTTTGGAAATGAAGTTGAATGCCTAGAGACAGTTAATATGTACACTTAATGATTGCTTTCTACATTGTATGTTCATTGGTATTACTTTCTATTCGTCAGATACGTGAACACATCAACGACGACGACTTCTCATTTGTGCAATTCTTCTCTGGGGTCTGGCACCACCGGTAGCGCCACCGGATGGAGTGGGAACTGGGGTGCCAAATGCCGGAGCGGCACCCGCGTTCGGTGTTCCAAACGCTGTTGGCATAGATGATACACCTCCAAACACAGAAGCGGGGTCAGCGGTAGATGATCCAGCGAAGTTGATACTGACCTGACCAGCGTTGAACTTTGGTGGATTTGGAGCGGCAAAGTTGAATCCAGATGTGGCTGGAGCGGGCGTAGAGCTGGCGCCAAAGTTGAATGCAGATGTGGTCGGAGCTTGGCCAAATGCGGATGCTGGGTTGGGAGTTGACGTCTGGCCGAACCCGAAGCCTGATGGTGTTGACGTACCGTTAGTGGCACCAAACACCGATGCTGGGTTTGGAAGAGCAGAGCCACCGAAACCGAACCCCGTTGACTTGACCTCGGCTGGCTTCGCCGTCGAGCCAAATCCAGCCAACGTTGGCTTTGGATCCACTGCCGGTGTAGAAGTTGCAGGGCCAAAGCTGAACGGCTTGTTCACCGCTGTTCCTGCTGTTGATCCTGCTGCTGTTCCCGCTGGTGTTGATGTGGCGGCACCAAAGTTGAATACTGGCTTGTCCGAGGAGGCGGCACCAAACAGGGGCCTCTTGGTTGCAGGACCTTCTGTTTCCGATGATGAGGTACCGTTAGTGCCAAACCCGAACCCTTGTTTGTCAGTGGTGCCGTTTGCGATTCCAAACAACGGGTTGCTCTTGTCATTCTTCTCTGTAGCGACACCAAAGGAGAAAGATGGTGTGGTTTCTTTCTTCTCTGTGACAGAACCCAATCCAAAAGTTGGCGTCGTCTCCTTCTTCTCGGTCGAGGACCCGAATAGGCCTGTTGATGCGTTGGCGCCAAAGAGGGATCCACTTGGCTTGTCGTCCTTCTTCTCCGTCTTGGCACCTATCGAAAACACAGATGGCTTATCGTCAGTCGTTGCAGTTGTTGTACCAAATGCAGAAGTTTTTGGTTCACTTGAAGCGGAAGCAGCACCAAAGCTGAACTGCTTGGATGCCTCTGTTGGCTTGTCTGTAGATCCAAAGAGTGGCTTGGGAGCTTCATCCTTTTTCTCCGCCGGTTTCGAGCCAAAGTTGAATCCTGTCGATGGCACAGTTGACTTGAATCCAAGAGGTGGTGGAGTGAATGTGGAACCAGCTTCCGTACCAAAGAGAGATGGCTTGTCGTCAGACTTGGAACCGAACAAGGACGGCTTGTCTGCTGATGATGAGGAAGAAAAGTTGAATGCTGGTTTGGCTGTTTGTGCAGCCTCCTCCGTAGGTTTGGAACCAAAGCTGAACGCTGCCTTTGCCGGTGCCTCCTCTGTCTTCGAGCCGAATGAGAAAGCCGGCTTGTCGACCGATTTGTTTTCCGTCTTTGAGCCGAATGAGAAAGCAGCTTTTTCTGCTGGTTTGTCGTCTGTCTTGGAACCGAAGGAGAAAGTTGGCTTGTCCGCTGGTTTGTTGTCAGGGTTGGAACCAAAAGAGAACGATGGCTTGACTGTGGACTGGTCTTGAGTCTTGGAACCAAGTGAAAATGCTGGCTTCTCTGCTGGCTTCTCATCTGATTTCGAAAAGAGGGGAAACGCTGATGCTTCACTCTTGGAACCGAAGAGCGATGGCTTCTCAGGAACATCCTTCACCTCTTGTTTCTCTGATGGCTCAGGCTTCTTCTCACTCAAGTTAAATGCTGATGCGTTGGCGTTATCCGTGTTCTTGGTGTCGACCTTGGAAAACCCGAACGATGGTGTTGATGTTTCCTTGATGTCTGTGGAGCCAAGAGTGAACTTCTTCGGAGCTGGCTCGGAGTCATGAATCTCCTCGATCTTTGCTCTCTCCATGAATGTAAACCCTGCACTTGGACCAACCTTCACTGCTGTTTCATTCACCGCTGACTTCACTGGTTCTGGTGCCTCCAACTTGGCTGACTGCACGACCTTCTTTGGTACTAGAAGCGCACTCAGGCTTCCGTCAGAAATGTGATCGCCATTGGCCTTCTTAGCTGGGAACTTAACTGGACTTTTGTTTTGATCCTCCAGGTCGTCAGTGTCATACAGAAGTTGACCAGAGAAAACACCAGCAACTTTCTTCTCTGCCTCTTCTCTGGCCTTCTCCTTCGTCGAAGTCGTCTTAGACTCCAAATCTGGCACATAGTCAGTCTGGACTGCCATTTCGCCATATCTGGCGCTGCCTTTGGAAGCCACTGCCGTGATTGCCCCGTTTTGCGATCTGTATGGGAGTGAGTTCTTCGCGGCGTAAAGCGTCGACCGTCTCCATTTCTGCTTCTTTCTGAAAAGATCAAGTCGTTGTGATGGTTGCAGAGGTATCACTGGTGGTCTCTTCAGTATGCGATCCTCTGAAGGACTTCTGGATCTGTCCCGCTTGAGAGACGGCTGGATGTCTTGTCTCTGTCTTTTCATGGGTTGGCCATCAGCCTCGGTGCTCGTCGGGCGTTTGAGATCTGCAGCGGACATTTTGAGATTCAGTTTCCGTGAATGGAGACGCCGGGTTTGGCTGGTGTTCGTTGGCGCTGGGAATAGCGGGTCCGGTTATGTCTGGGGCAAGGGGTTGGTGATTTGTCTGCCTTGTTGCCGCCGAAAAAGCTGGGAGTTTGTTTACGTTTGTTGAAATTTTGAGATCCATCGCGATCGCCGAATGCGGAAATTCGAGGTTCGCTATATCCGAGGTTCGCTCTATCCAAGGCCATCTCGTATGTGGATGAAGGGAGGAACGTTCCATCACTAAAATACTACGTGTTTTGGCTCTGTAGGAGGCACGTATTTCGGCTATATAACTTAAGACTTAAGTGGAGTTTTGAATCAACGAGTCCAAGAAAACGTGGTTCATCAAAGCAGTAGCAGATGGTCTCTTCTGATAGTCCAAGATGAAAGTCTGATTGAGGAAGTCTTTGGCCTCCTCTGTGCACCACTTAGGAATCTCTGGGACAGTGTGTGTCCCGATCTTGAAAATTGCCTGCATCTGAGAGAAATTCGGGAATGGATGTTTACCAGTAAACATTTCGACAATCAAGCAGCCCACAGACCAGATATCAGCCTTGGTGGTGGTGGCCACCTGCTTCACAACTTCTGGTGCCATCCAGTAGACCGAACCTTGAAGAGACGCTCTCTTAGAATCTGAAGATGGTGTAAGTTTTTTGGAAATACCGAAATCAGATATCTTCACTTCACCCTTGATATCAATGAGGATGTTGGCACCCTTGATGTCTCTATGGATGATGTTCTTAGAGTGCAGATAGTTCAAGCCAATGAGAATCTGTCTCGTGAAGTTTCTGATCAGTGGCTCCTCAAATGGACCATAGTTGGTGAGCATGGAGTTCAGAGAACCGCCTGGGACATACTCCAGGAAGATGTTGAGATAGTTCTCATCAGAGCTGGAGCCAAGGTATGTTACAATGTTGTCGTGGTGCAGCTCCTCAAGAAGCTTCATCTCATGGTGCAGAGACTCCACGATCTTTTGATGAACAAGCTTCTCCTTCTCTTTGTCCTCTTTCGAATCGTCATACAACGGCTTGAGCTCAACTTGCTTCACAGCCATCAGCTCACCAGTGACAGCGTTCATGCCCAAGTACACGGTACCGAACGAGCCAGAGCCGATTCTGGCTCCCTTGAGCCAATGCATGGAACCCGATCCCAAGTTGACGTTGTTCATGTTCGTAGCTAACTCTGGAACATCGTCCTCGTCTGAATCACTGTCCACATCGAACAACTCGATTCTGGAAGTACGACGGGAATCAACAGTAGAGGCAATGGAGAATCTCTGTTTGGTCTGGTCCATGCTCGATTGCAAATTCAAAGAGTCCATGGTTCCAATGTCTTGAACTGCTCTGTCCACCTTGTTCGAACTATCCATCAAAAAGTCACCAACGGTGGACAAACGTTTGCGTTGGTTGCCAAAGGTAGACATGCGGACAGAGTACCGCACAGAGTTTCGTATTGTCTTCTGAAGTTTGTCCTTGTTTGTCTCTGGGAAGTACTGTGACAAGTTTGTAGAAATGAGTTGTGACGGTGGTCTTTGGCCAAAGATAGATCTGAACTTCTGGTCTTGATTGGACTTGCGTGTTGTCGCATCCGTTTCGATCTGGGCTGGCTCCAAGGAAATATACTTCTTGGAGACTTCGATGGCGATAGATGATGGTTGTTCGTTCTTGGGACAGAAGAGTATACGGTGTTTCTCGACTCTGTCATTGGAGTGACAAATGGTGACAAGCTCCACATCAAAAAGCAAGTGGCAGGTCCCCTGGGAATCCGTGAGGTATGCATCGTAGTTGTTGACGTTTTTGTTTGGTAGATCCAAAAACTTGATGAGTTTCTTCTTGATGGATACGGCATTGAAACAGCCACTGACGTTGATCTTAACGGTAGAGCCATTCTGAAGAATAAATGATACTAGCGACTTCTCGTTTCTCTGTGGCGGCTGTGTCAGTTTGAACTCACCCTTGTTGTTGGATATGAGTGTCGAGGTTGACACCGGACGTTTGATCGGTGGTGGTTTCACCTGGACAACGGACTTGAACATCTCGTCAACAGTCATGAGCTTCACGTAATGGTCGTTCTTCAACTTCTTCAATTCGTGCTCGATTCTGATTCGGTCACCGATCTTGTCCACGCCAATATCCTTGAGGATGGCGCTATCCATGAACTTCAGGGTGTCGTACTGGATTCCAAACTCCCTAAAGTTGTCGTAGTACCCTGGAAGCTGTACGCTCGTTAGCCATTGCAGCAGTTCACTGGTTGATTCATGTTAGTAATGCTGAGCTCCAGCACCATACGTAAAGCGATGCAACTTACTCTGTCTCCATCTCTGGTTGAATTTGGCCGAACTATGTGAAAAGGTGGATCTAAAGTGGTTTTGTAGTTGTTCCAGCTGCCCGTTCCTCAGATTAGAACCAGGTGTTTGACATGTCTATGTGGACTTTTCGATCGTGCGCGCCGCGGGGCCGCCGGGCTGAGCCTCGTTCAATTCTTGCAGTTGTGGGCTTTCCGAGTTGAAAGTTCCAAGAAAAAAACAAGAAAGGCGAAGGATGACCTGAACAGTGAAGAGGCTCAGGGATGTAAGGGGAACTACTACTTGAAAGGAGTTCACTTATTTTGTGAATTGGTTGGTCTCCTCAAAAACAAATAAAAATAAAAAAACACGCAGAAAAAACATCCGCAGGGAGGTTCGAACCCAAAGGACCTCAAAAGTTAAAAAATTAGTAAGAATGAAACGGACAGGAATTGAACCTGCAACCCTTCGATTGCACTGTTTGAATCCAACTGGAGTCGAAAGCTCTACCATTGAGCCACCGCTTCATCTTGAGAAATGTAAGGATACAGAATGAGGTAATCCTTTGGATTGAGAACATGTGACATTCACGTGACATGTGTGTCGCTAACCGGTCTGGAAAGATCAAGAAGAAACCAGAAGATTGGAGAACTGACTGGAACATTCTAGAATAACTTAATGGACCAATCAGAGTGAAGCAGAAGTCTTGGCAAGAATTCGCGGAACGACTATATAAAGGGGAGATCTGAAAGTTTCATTTCGTTTTCTTCCTTCTACACATCACTTTTCATCAGGATAAGAAAAATAAGAAAAATAAAAAGATCGCGCGGGATTCGAACGCGCGCACTCAAATAAAAAGAAGGATAGAACATCGAATGAACTTCAGTGACCCGGAACATAAGTAAAAGCTTTTTATAATAAGTAAAGGCACTGATAGTAGAAAGAACATTACTGAGAGTACAAGGGTTCCAGGTAATACCGGAGTCTAGTATTAGAACAGCAACAAAGAAAAGAGGCTTGAAGCCTAGGTTGGAACCGTACCCTCACAAGAAATTTGTTTTGAGTAGCATCTCTGACGACGCCAGATGGTAAAAAACTCATTCTCACGTGACAGTCACGTGACAACAATAAAATACGCTAGTGATTCTTGTTAGATTGTTGACAACGTCGAACTCAGCTTCGACCGCAAGCTTAGGTTCGTTGGAAGTCGCTGGTCGCTGGAACCGATTTTCGACACTAGCCAACGTGAATACCAAAAGGCAGTGGTATTTCGGCATGCTACTTTGAAAAATGACTGTACTAGGCAACACCTACAACCATTCACATCACCTAGCCCCGTTCAAACTGATAGCAGAGTACATGTCCCATTCCTTACCGAGGTTCCCACCACGCGTCACGGCAACGAGACGATGCGGTTCCGCGTTCAAAGAGGTTACGGCGTCTGGAGAGGCCGATCCTCTGTCTTCTTCGAGTAGATCGTGTTCCAAAAACGTTGGTCTTTTTGGTTCACCTGTTACTACACATTGTGATATTTTGGTATCATAGATCAATAACTCAAATACTTGTGCTCGGGAACAAGGAAATAGTAACATAACGTAGCGGTCATCACTAAGGTGGGAACATGGCAAGTAACAAAAACATCAAGCTCTCTTACTGAAGTCCAAGATCTCAATAAAGCTGTGAGTGTTCTTCTCGACAGCAACGACGCACTTACTGTCGTTGAACTTGGCAGACCAGATAGGGCCAGCATCAGGAAGTAGGTTGGAACGGATGAGCTTTCCGTTGTTGCGTAGGTCATAGACGTTGAACTGACCTTCACTTCCACTCACAAGGAAGTTCGGTGTCGCATGGAAGGTGGTGATAGCAGCGTGATTCTCCTGGTGTAGAACAAACTTGCTGTCGTAGTTCTCCGGGTCCCAGCCACGGAGTGTACCATCAGCAGCAGCACTCACCAAGAACTTTGGAGAGAGACCAAGAAGTCCAACAAGCGACGTATGCTTCGTCAAATCAGAGATGCACTCACCAGTGTTGAGATCCCAGACCTTTATCGTGGAGTCCATGGATGCCGAAATACATCTGTTTCTCTTCGTGTCCAAGATGGTTGAGTAAATCCGATCTGTGTGGCCTCTTAGAACGAACAAGGTTCTCTTCTCCTTTAAATCCCAAACTCTCACCGTGTGATCATAAGACCCCGATACAACGATGTTGCCATATCCCGTAACAGCTCTGACTGACGCCGTATGACCGCGCAACACCGTAACCAAGTATGGGTTCTCCTCGTCATGCTCGTCGTAGTTCTCGCCATGGTCGGACTCATCTGGCAACCTCCAGACGTGAAGTGAGTTGTCCCTGGAACCTGTGATGATCAAACGCTGGCCGTCTTCTGTTGTGACAATCTCCATACATCTAATCGTTGACGTGTGACCACGGAACACATGTGTACACTTGGCTGTCTTGATATTCCAGACACGCACTGTACGGTCTGTTGAGCCACTCACAATCTGGTTACCAACGTACTTGAGTGCCCACACACCGCCTTCGTGGCCTTCGAGAACCTGAACACGTTCACCAGTGTCTGGGTTGTAGATATTGATCATCTTGTCGTCTGCACCCGTAATGATCTTCTCGTCATCGAACTGTAGACATGTGACAACATTTGCACCATGTCCTTGTACTGTGATCTTGCGTGGCTCAAAGTTAGGGTCACACCAGTTTCGGAAAAGACGTTGCCTCTTAATGTATGTCTCTTGGTAGATCTGTGGATCCTGTGTGGCCTTGATCTTCAAAGTTTCAAGCTCTTCGGGTGTGATGAACTCGTCCTTGAGCAGCATGTGCCTCCAAGTGTCAGGAGTTACCAACTTGTTCCAACGCTTCGAAACCAAAAGAATGTTACTCAACGTCTTATAGTCAAGGTTCTTGATGACCTCCTGCGAGACTTCGAGAGGGAAGTTGGTGAGAAGGTCACGTTTCAAGGAACCACTAATCGAGTTAAGGATATCACTGAGAGACTTGCGATCGGTCTTGCGGATCAAACGGAAGACGAGATGGTTGAGTGCTGTTCCTGACAACGTTGAAGAAGCGTACTTTTCAATCGCGTTAACGGTTGAATGAGGGTCGTGAGTTGCAAGACCGATAACCTCTTGAATCTCGTCTAGAGCTGATGACTGCTTCGGTGATGCGGAAGGTGATGGTAAAGGCAACTCGTTGGTGTTTGTGGTGTCGATGTGATGCGCAGCGGCTTGTGGTGGTGGCATCTGGGCAAGAGTTTCACGCAAGCGCAGCTGGTTGGGCAGGTTATTGTCATCTTCCTCATCTGGAGTATCCAACATCCTTGAGTCTTCGTCTTGCTCTTCGGCATCCTCCAACGGTAGGAGGTTCTCTTGGGCACCGCTGGGACCCACGGACTTGGCGGCAACTCGTCTCTTGTTGTCAACAGCGTTCATTTCGAGAAGTTCGTCCGCTGGTCTCTTTTTGTTGTTCAAAGAGAAGCCCGTGCAATCCAAGAGTGTCTGATCCTCGAGTCCAGTCTGCTCGTTGTCCCGGATTCTGCAGCAGTAAGGCGTGTCAGCGTTCAACAGCGGATACTCTGGTGGAGAAGACATGGCGGTAGTATTTATGTGAGTCTCTCAGTCGAAAACGTAGACGGGTATGTTCTGGGAGAAGATTTGCCGGGTTGTGGGGCGTGTTTCAACGCTGTCTTCAAAACGTATGAGGCAACCCTCTGGGTATTTGGGTATCGTCGGCGGCACGTAAGTTTTGGGAACGGATGGAGCGCTTAGAGCAGTCTTTGAAATGCTCAGACGGGCAACGGATGTAGATGTCTCTCAAAGATATAGACAAGGTTCGACCTGTCTGGTGATGGTCGGTGGTGATGTTGGACCTTCTATGTTTGGGCGTGAAACTGGACTCCAAACAATTTCGGCGCGCCGCGCTGAAAAGGGCTGCCCGGGCAAGTTTGGCAGATCGGAACTTCTTGTAGCAAGTGAGTTTAGAGTAGCCAAGATAAGGCCATAGGGTCACTGTACAGTGTGGAGGATCTCAAGCCCACCTTCTGCTGTTGTCGTGGTCGACACGTTATTTTCAGACTTCACCTTCCGAGTGCCAACGGCTCTGGAACATCTCCTTTCCCGATTTGGACAAGGAGCGTGTGTCCCCTGATCAACTTTTTTCTCGTCTCTTCCGAAGCCTGCGGACAACGTCACGTTCAGTGATGGGGACGACCAGCTTTGACCTATCGAAACCACGACAACCGCAAAATGACTACAGTGGCACGTCGACTGTTCTCGACAACCAAGTTCGTCCGATCCTTATACTACTCGACATCCACACAGCCGACGAACGAAGCTTTGACTGAGCGTCTCCTCTCCAAGGACATACCAACTGTCAAACTTGCCTTCGACGCCTACACAGAAGCAACGTCCACTTCCATTCCAAAGCCGCCAGTACTCATCCTCCATGGCCTCTTCGGGTGCAAAACAAACAACCGCTCCATCGCCAAGTCCTTGAATGAACGACTCGGAAGAGACATCTACTGTCTCGATCTCAGAAATCATGGAGACTCTCCACACAATGAAAGGCACGACTATCCGGCTCTCGCTGCTGATGTTGAACAGTTCATTGACGACAATGGTCTCGACCAGGCGCTTGTCATTGGCCACAGTATGGGTGCGAAGACAGCTATGGCTTTGGCTCTTCGCTCGAAAAGCATGGTGGAGATGTTGATTGCGGTTGACAACGCCCCAGTGAACCTTGCACCATCATCGGAGCACATCAAGTACGTCCAGATTATGGAAAAGATTGTGAACAACCCAGAAATCAAGTCCAACCGTGATGCAAACAACTACTTCGCCAAGTTCGAGAAGGATATCAGCATCAGACAGTTTCTCCTTCAAAACATACGAAAGGACAAAGAGACGGGACTCATGACCAGCAGAATCCCCTTGGGGATCATGAAGGACATTCTTGTCAAGGGTAACATTGCTGCCTGGGAGTTTGATCCGACTTTCACACAGTGGTCAGGTCCTTCTCTCTTCATAAGAGGCACAAAGTCCATGTACGTTCCCGACGAGTACCTCCCCGACATTGGGAAGTTTTTCCCCGGATTTGAGCACTTCGACATTGATGCTGGTCACTGGGTTATGGCGGAGAAACCACATGAGTCAATCGAGGCCATTGTCAACTTCGTCCAGAGACGTGAGGATTACTGACCATCGGTGTCCTCCTGTTCTATCGCTCTCGTTGCTAAATATGAGCTGGTAGATATGAACACATTTAAAGCCAACCTAGCATAGTGAGACTGTCTCGGAACGTGTCAATTCAATGAGTATGACATCGTTAGATCTTGACGTTGATGTTGAGCTTCAGCTCAACTAAGTAGACTTCAAAAGTACTGAAGCTACGACACAATGATTGACTTTCGATCAAGCGCTACATCAAAGTAGTTGATGATCACATGAGGATAGTTTCGCAGAGCGAGTCTGGGCTTTGTGCTTCTGGCTCCCTCGTAGCCGATGATAGATGATCCACAACGATAGCAGGATCTCTGTTGGCATGGGCTAGAAGGCGGTCTAGATCTTAGTGCAGAGACTCGCATGGTCGTGCATACTTTCCCGTCATGGTTTCTGGCGCTTATGTAAGGCTATATCACTTCTTTGATCATCATCATGATCATCATCCATGAGCTGCTGCTGCTACCGCTGCTTGCGTGAGCATTGGAGACGGACTTGAAGGTTAAGATGATCTAGATGGCTCTCCAATCTGTGTTGGTTGCTGTCGCTCAATTCGAAGATCTTTCACACAGCCGGTTCTGCGTGTATTATGAAAAGTTCAGAGCAGCTCGCAGATTCTCCGCAGAAGAAGAACTTAGTCCGCTCCTATCAAGAAGCGACTAGGGGTCACATATTACCAGGAGGACTCTCAGAGATAAGTACCAGGTACATATGGTGGGGCGCTAATTCCGACAATCCCGTGCACTGAGACAGTGAGAACGCCACCCTAGCCAGAAGACCCGGCGCTGCTAGCAAGCTCTGACTGCGTGATTTCTGCTCTCACGGACCTTCAATAGGGACAATAATCAACGGGGAAGGTCTTCAAGTAAAAGTATGAGCGATTTCCGCAGGTAACTTAGAAGATGCACCTCCTGGGGCTTTCTAGTTATCCTCCTCACCAGCGCAGCACGGCTCACTTAGCAAACGCGGTGTCGCATTGAAGCGTTCCATCAGCATTGTAGATATAGTTATCTCTCTCATAATCTGTTAGAGCCCTTGGGTGGCGCTCTCGTCAACAAAGGAGGTGTTTGCTTGAGCTTTTCAAGTCCCGCCAAAAATCGCTAGTCCCCGCAAGAACGGCATGGTTCGTTGGCATATTTCCGCGTTTTAACCCAAGGTGGACACTTGGCTAGTCTCTCTGCCTCCTGTCAGACCGTCTTTCTGCCCCGTGTGGTTTCTTTGATGGTCTGAGCATACCGTTGTGCAAACAGGCTAGTGCTTGGGGTGAAAAGCAACATCATGACAGGGTGTAGCCTCAGTACTACCTTTAACAACTTCCTTGTCCGTGTCAAGGTCTGCAGGCTTAAGTGGGACGCTATCGCTTATGTCTCATTGTGAACATAGTTCTATCTCCTGTCGTGCAAGGTTTGGCCTTATGGAACATTCCAATACAACCAAGTCCAGCTGTATTGCTCTGAGCTTGGGCTTGAGAAGAATCCGCAGTCAAGGTCGAGGACTTAGCAGCCTCTGTGTGTCCTCGCCTTAGCCACTTTGAATCTCAACCTTTGCGAGTATCGCTTCCTACTTCTCCGTCCCCTATCTTCAAATGAAAAGATCGGAAAATGTTGGTTTGTTGTAGACAGTATTGCCTGTCATCTAGATCTTACTCCATCAAGAAAAGCGGAGGTTTCCACTTCCGTAAATGCACAACGGTAAAAGCGCGCTTTCAACTGTATTTGGGAACTGCCCACCCCAGACCCCAGCTTTCTAACACCAGACTCGGTCTCAAACACTGCTAGTCCTTCAGAGAGAATAAAATGGACTTAGAGTCTATGCTGGCGGGTTCAAGAGACCGCTGTATCACCCAATAGTACGCGCGCAGCGCACTTCGGCATAAAGCGGAGTACACCTCCCCCACCTTTGACGTTCCAAGCTTCATGCTCATATTGCGCTGGGATGGCACCCGCTCTAAAAATTTCATACCTGATCGCTTTCGAGTACCAATGCCTTGTCGAAAGTACAGGAGTTGAAAGTATACGAAAAATGCCTGTCAGTGGTTACGCTGTTGTGACCGAAACAGGAGAAAACACAGTGATCCCAACCCATTGTTCTGTTACCGTGCTCGCTTCCAAGGCCGCTGTCATTGGTTATTATTATAACGGTATTTTGGGGTGGAAAGAGATCCTCTTCTTCCAGGGACGCTGGTCTTCGGACCTGGCTTGGACTTGCATGAAAACTGTGAGCCATCGGCCGCGTTCGACCGAAAAATCCCCTCTGTATCTGATGAATCCGGGTTGATGGGAAGCTGTGGTTGAAGAAGCTGCTTGGTACAAAGTCCACGCCAAGTAAGTAGTGGCTTTCCTTCTTACAACAGGGTTACGAACTTACGATACCGGCCGATATTCTTCCCTCGACAGCTTCCGCGTAAATCCCGAATCCAGTTCAATCGAGATCGGCTTGTGAAAGTCACAGGCGTGATGTGTACACGAAACACGCACAAAACGCGTCTGCGCCCTCCGTCCAGGTACTACTACAACCCCTTTTTGTGCCAACGAGGGCTTGCTCTTGGCGGAATATCGAACTGGTGGAGTGCACGGGCCGCTTTGAAGCGCCATATAGGAGAGCCCAAGTACACGTAGTAAAGAGAGACCGTCTCCTCTGATTGGTGTTGAACATTACCCATCCGCCACGATGTTTTACGGTAATGTAGTATGTAACTATGTGATTGCATCAGTGTTTAAATCACCGAGCCATGTTTTCCATGAACTCCAGCTCTAGCTCGTCGGGAAGGTTTGTGTGATGGGTGACCGGCGCTGGGAGGGGCTGAATACATCAAGATAGAACGGCTACAAACGGGCCGTTGCGAGCGAAAAGCAGTGCTAAGAGTGAAATATCAGTTAGTATGAGTGGCCTGTACTCTGCCTTCTGTGTGCTTCAATTGAGGGTAAGGGTATTCTAGACTACTCCGGTGCTGCGGCAGGCATACCTTTCGGATCCTGTGCGCTTTTCGGGTCCTGGATTTCTGCTCTACCCCAGCGAGCCGTGGGTAAACCGTACGCTGTGGACACTTGCAAGTAAAGGGAGGGTGTTGTCTCGTGGGTTACAAGTTTCTCCAGCCGTGGCTCTAGTCCGTCGTACGAAGAAAGAGCATTCGAGACTCGAAAGTGGTCATATCCGAGGAGGACCTAGGCGCGACCTTCTGCAAGCAGAGCTTGCACTCGCATGTATGACCGCGGCCCGCTGCAGAAACTGCGCTCCCAGCGAACAGCTTGATCCTTCTCCCCATACGAAAGCATCCGCATGTTTTGTATAAGAGGCGGAGGAATCCGAAAGAGCACATCCTAGTCATGTCCAGGAGTACCCTAGCCCTTGCTTCTTACACACACCGAAACACTCCCTTGGCCATCACCATCTCCCTCTAGCCGTCCATCCCAGTCCCATCTCCTCAACCTGCACAGACGTTTCGATATTTTGACCCTGGTCCCCTACTCTTTTCCGAGTCGCAAGAGCCGCTATTGTCCGAGAATTGAACAAGTTCTCAACTCGCAGCCCAATTATTATATCGATTGACCTGACAGATCCGCTTATAAAGAGCCCACGGCAGCCGCTTCCCTTCCAACTACATCCCGCACACACATTCTTCTTTCTGCCCTTTCCAGACAATGGAGGTGCTGTTCACCCCACCGGATTCCCACACGACGTACACCCAAGCACACTTCCCAGTCGCCACCGAACAACCCCAAACAAATATCTCATCCGGCAAGCTCTTGACCTCTGACTACGGAGGGCCATCGTTCCAGCAGACTCCCAATTCGCACATCGACGTCGCCACCCCCGCCACCGAGGAGGAGTCGGAAGAAACTGCACAGAAGGAGGAGGATCACTTCAACGCCACGCAGGACACTCTTGCACTTGTCGCTCCAGTGGAATTCAGCTCTCTAAATCAGCTCAGTCTCGATCACATTTACAAGTCTGCCACAGGCCAACATCTTCTTATGGACTCCACTATTCACTATACCACGCCTGTGACGAGCTCGAAGAGTGGTCCTGTGGCTGCTCCGACTCCCAACTCACAACCTATGACAGGTGACCATACTCCACTCCAAGAACCGTACACCCAGGTTCCAGCTCTCAGTGCACACTTGTTCATCCCACAGGAGTCGTACTACAGCTACCCACATGCTCAGATCCCATCTCGTTCTGAGAGTACTGGATATGTTACTCAGGAGCACAGGCTTCCCCAGGTTTCATACAGCACTCAGCCACGAACCACCGCTTCCTTGATCCCACAGTTGGACCAGAACCAGATGCTCAATTTCCCAGTGAACAATTCACTCTACTCAACGAGGCAAGCTTCACACATGTCACCACAGCAACAAGCGCAGGATCTGTTCTACCATTCTCTCAACCAGCCTGTGCCCCAAGTAAGCACACCCTCTGGGCTTCCTATGCATGGTATGCCGCTGCCATCTTTCCCGTTCCCACATCCGAACCCACGCTCCCAGTCTTACACTGACCCAACATTGCCGAGAAAGTCTACTCCACACAGGTCACGCATGAAGTCTGAGATCATCGATCCAATGAGACCAACATACACTGAGCGTGCTCAGCAGGCCACTCATAAGCCAGAGCAGTTCACCATGGAAGATGTTGACATCTTGAGATCATTGTTGTCCAACGGAGAGAAGGTCAAGTGGAGATATATCTCCTCCAGGCTCTCTGCTACGACCGGGAGACGAGCAACTTCTACGACGTGCATCAAGAAGACCAGGGAGTTGTTCAACCTGCCATCTGAAAAGGCGCTCGGCACACTTGGCACGAGTTTGCCTTATGTCCTCCACAACTCATGGGATAAGATTGTGGAGGGCGACGATGCTCGCTGAGACCGCTCTCATTAGTGGCATTCACACACTTTTATGACGTTACGCTACCATTGCTTCTATTTCTATTGTTTTTCTCGCTGCTTCATCCCTGCTTCTTTCTATACCTAATTTGTTCACACTAATGAGAAGCGGTCCTGAATGTCGTATGTCTTAGGATCCCGCCTAATCAATAATCTCTACTTCTGCCGGCTCAAGGCTCATAGTTAAAGATTTTTATTCAAAGCTAGTCGATCATTAGCGCTGATCTTGGGATCAGTACTTGTGAGCGCTAGTTATACTTGACGGCGTCACGTGGGATGTATCATCATGAACGCCGGCGTTTCGCCCTCCTAGATACTATATCGCTGCTTCAGCATCGTATCTTACATCTTACCTTTACAAATTACTTCCTTCATGGCAGAGCCCCAGTACCAAAGAAACAAGACAGGCTCTCACAAGAACAAGCCATCAGCCATCAGCCATCAGCCATCAGTGGTCGGACATATACATCCGGACACCATCAAAACATCCGGACATCTGGACACTGTGTTTCAGGATCACGTACTCTAATCTTCCAAACTTTGAGGAGGCAGCCTTTTCGTACTCATTTCTTAGTTTTTCTGAGTCCTGAGAAGTCCTAGTCTAAAACTGTCAGCCTAACATAGTCTCAAAAGACTATTTTAGTACGGCTAAATTTTTTAATGAATAATGATCAGAACTTATTTGAACTTTTCAAATTCTAATCAGAACTCATCCTTCCCTTCTCGGCAACTATTTTTTACCGAGAATTTCTTGAATATGGCTTTCTTGGGTTGAAGCAAAAGTTTCAGATCCCCTTAGATTATCTGTTTGAAGCTTCTTGAAGCCCTAAGCACCAAAGCGGCGGTGTAAAAGGTGCTTAAGGTTAGAAGAGCACGGCCGAGCACCGAGTGTGTGGTGTCCAGGTGTTTCTTGACTCCACAAATTTCGATCACTTCTGCTTTATAAATTTGCCAACTTGAGTACACCCATCTTGAGATTCATGATGAATGTGTATTATACTGGTCCATTGATACCACAGGAGCATACGTACAATCCTACGGCGTACATGTGTCACTGTACCTGGTGTAGTTGGTGCTGCCTCATAACCACTGACACTACACAAGCAGCCGGAAAACAGTCAGGATCCCGAAAAACGCTTGGAAGAACCAGCAGCTGGGAGAGGTAGCACCCGGGGGTTGGCTTGTGGCGACACATGTACTGGGGAAGTCGGAAGCAGCGACGAAGCGAAGAGGCGTGGGGGAAGAGAGGGGCTAGGGGCTGGTTTCGCGGGAATCGGTGGTCGGTGCTCATATATCAGGCCATGTTCGAGGACTCGCAATTTCCAGGCGCTGCTACTCCAGTGTGGCATGAAGTCAGTATAAATAAGGAATAAATAGATCAATAAATACGATGCGGATCACAGGTGATCATTCCGCCTTTGTAGCAGCCCTGGCAGCCCTTGCCTCGTGGAGTTGCTTTACTCTCTGTTCAATCAGCTCGTCATTCTTGTCCACAACCTGATAAAAAAAGTATCCGAAAGCGGTCCAGAACCCAGCAGAGTAGATGTATCCCATCTTACCCGAGCTGAACGGTCTGTTCAGGATGCCCAGTTGGAAGCCCCTGATGATGACGCCTGCAAGCAAGTCGTGTTAGTGGTGCGGAGTGGGGAAGCCAGGAAGGGGACTCACCAAATGCTGCCCAGCCTGCGTAACCGAGTGTTGATGCTGCTGGCATTGTGTTGAATTGAGCAGTTACTTGTTAGAGACCGACCTGCACGATGAGTTGGCGATTATTGCACCGCTGTTGGGGCTGTTGTTTGTTGGTGGAGCAGTAAAAATAATTGCCCGACTTTCCCCACGAGTGGGGTTGGCGCGAACTTTCGCCGTGCTCCAGCCCTCCAACCTCCCCGGCCCCTCTCTATACTGCAGATCTCTCTAAAATCACATAAATATTGCCATATACAGCCGAAAACAAGGTCAATTCGACTTCTTCGTCTCTTTCAAGTCTCCGACTAGGTTGTCAGAGCTGTCCTCGAACCACTCTCCAGAGGCCTGCATCTCCGCGATCTCCTGCTGAAGTCTCTTCACTTCCTTCTCCATTCTCTTGCCATAATAGTCGATGTAGTAAGTGGCACCTTTGTAACTTGCCACGAAGAAGATGAATGTCAAGAAGACACCAGCAGCATGTTTGTAAGCGAACCAGAATGGGCAGATGGACATGGTCAGAAGTTGATAGCCATACTGGATGAAAGTGAATGCCACCACAGGGAATGGATCAGGCAGCGAGTTGACAAATCTTCCAATCCATGTCTTAGCAAACGACTTACGCAACCACTCAAAGGAGGTAGCACGGCCAGCCTTGATTTTCTCCGCCCGTTTCAGCGTGATAAAGTAGTGATACAGCGATTGCCAGACCAGGTAGTAGAGAGAGGTCCACAGCACGCCGGAGAACACATTCCAGCTTGTCACTTTTGCAGCACCTGGGAACCGGTCAAACTTATAGTCATGTGGCAGCATGTGTGTGATGACAAACATCACAGCTGGTGGCATCACGTGGATCACTGAAGATGTGAACTTGTCGATGGAGTGCAACACGAGCGAGTTTCTCCAAGTGATCACGGCCCAGGCTAGTGTACCAAAGGAGAAAGCAAAGCACACGATGTAGAGATGTGATGACTGCGGAAAGGCCCAGATGAAAAGCAGGTGCAGAAAGTTGACGAAGTAACACAAGTCTGCGAGGAAGTACTGGAATGCCCTCTTCCAATAAGTGTAAACTCTGATGGGCATGAGGATGAGCATGAGAAGGGAGTAGAAGATGTGCATATGATGTGGGTACTTGCCCATGAGGAAGCCACCAAAGAAGATGGTGTACATTCCAAAGGCGTAGAAAACCTTTTCAGTAGACGATGCGTAGAAGAGCTTACTCATCCTCTCATCAAGCTTGTCAACACGCTGACTGAGTCGTTGCTTGATCTTCTCCGAGGAGGCATCATCTCTGAGCTTCTGAATTCGGTGAATGGACTTCTCCTTCACTTGGTTGTACTTCTTGGAGAGGCTTGTAGTTGTGCTTTGGATGGTGGACATGGGGTCTAACAGGTCCAAGAACGTGATCTTGTCTGCTGGGAGGTAGTCGATGGACCCGGAGTAGTAGTTGTTCGAGTAGAAGAGCGGAGAGCCAGAGGTGATCGAGGATGACGATGAGGAGGTGCGCATGTGCTTGGACAATGTTGTGTCAGATGTGCCATTTGTTGTTGGCGTGTCGCCGTCTTTGATTGGTGAGTCGTTGTTGTCGGTCATCGCAAGCTTTGACAGGTTGTGAGAGGATTGATATGCGGGAGGCAGCACTGGATCGTTCGAGTGCGTGAAGTGTAGTTGTCGTTAAATTCCCGAAGGGCGGAGAGGCAGAGTACTCTGAAAGGTAGAGTTGACGCGTAGGCCAGAGTTGAATTTGAAATCCATGAGTCGTTTGTGTCACATGCTTGTTCCACCACTTGCCGCTTTTTGCGAGCGCGCGCCGCGGATCTCCAACCCATTTACACGTGTGCTCATGAATTCCATCCACACCAACACAGCTTCACTACTTCAGAAAGATTATGCAAGAACAGTCGTGGGTTTATTTTAAATCGTTAGATCCATCGGGTGGGATAGTACAAAAAAAGGAAATAGTAACAAGGAGATGAAAAATCAATGCAGAATGCAGAGCAGCGTAGATGAGTTCCTGATACAAGAATACACCGGATGTAATGAGAAAGAAAACAAAGCAAAGAACACAAAGAAACGTGGTTTTGTTATTCATGCGTTCTTGAGGTCGTCGTACTTGAGGAGCTCGAGCTGAACACTGCTCTTGCCGCACGTGCCGCTGTCAGTGGCAGGCAAGTTTACAGAGTTTGCTCTGCTCTGGTCTCTTGCAATCTTCTCCATGACGATGGCGTGTGCCTTCCATGCCTTGTGCTTGAATAACTCATCGGTGTACTCGATTGGAATGTTCTTCGTCTCAGGGTAGAGTAAGTAGTAAATTGGCAAACAGACCAGCATGCACGATGCGAAGAAGAAGAAGATACCATACTCCATTTTGTTGATCATTTGGGAGGCGAAACGAGCCATGATGAATGCCCAGAACCAGTTGGAAGCGGCATTTATGGAGGAAGTGGCAGCTCTCAAAGAAGAAGCGAACGCCTCAGAGTTCCAAACCCAAGGAGTACCGGACCAGGATAAGGCGTAAGAAATAGTCCAGATGTAGAACAAGGCCAAGGCAGCTTTACCACCGGCATCGGCACCGGTCTCACCCTTGGCAATTCTCGTGGCAGGATCGGCAACCTTGATGTAGGCTCCAATGTACCAAAAGCAGAGAGAACAGATTATCAAACCAGCAATACAACAGGAACGACGACCGTAGCGATCAACCACACACATGGACCAGACCAAACAGAAGACACCTTTGATGATACCGAAAATACCAGTAGAGAACAAAGAGGACTCAGTAGAGCTGATACCCATAGTCTGGAAGAGCTTTGGAGAGTAATAGTTCACGGCGTTGACGGCGAGTGTATTCTGGATGATGAAAGAAGAGGTGGTCAAGGCGAGTCTTTTCATCAAACTCTTGGAGGAAAAGATAGTCTTGAATGGGTCAAGTACGCCAGTGCCAACCGTCTCAGCTCTGGACAGGATCTCATCCTCCATGACACCAACTTCGTAGCGGATGTACTCGTGGTCTTCTGGAAGATTTCTCAACCAGCACAGTGACTTCATACCTCTGTTCCTGTTTCCGACACTGAAGCACCAACGTGGCGACTCAGGGAGGGACCAGAGACCCAAACTGAGGATGGCAGGAGGAATGAGCTGGACAGCGACTGGAATCATCCACTGGGCAGCATTGTCGTCAGAGATGTTGACCGAGGTACCGTAGTTGATCCAGAAACCAACCGTACCACCAATCTGCCATGCGATCTCGTAAAACCCAATGAGCTGACCCCTGATGCTTGGTGGAGCGATCTCAGCAGCGTACATAGGAGCCACGTTCGACACGGCACCGATTCCCAGCCCAGTGAGGACACGACCAGCGTACATTGGGCCCAAACCGTGAACAGAGTTGGCTGCCAACTGGATACCAGACCCAATCAACAGCAAAACGGTGGCGAAGACGAGAGACATCTTTCTTCCCGCGAGGGCGGCGAGCGGGTATGTGAAGAGGGCACCGAAGAAGGCGCCAGCCTGGAAGAGAGAGATGATCGTCTCCTCAATGTTGGCCTGCTCGGCAGCTGTCATGGTGTCCATGCCAAACTCAGACTGGAAGGACTCGAGGGACACAGCACCACCGATGAAGCCGGCGTCGTAGCCAATGATAACGGCCACCCACGACGCGAGGAGTGCGGACCAGTAGACCCTTTTGTTGTAGATCTCTTTGGGCGTGGGGCGAGTCTCGTGCCGCTGGAACATGGTGAAGTATTTGGAGAGCTGCATGGTGGGCTGCTCTATGGTGCGTAGGGTGAGGGTGTGAGGGCCCGTGTGGGAAACGGGGAGGAAAAAGATAAGGCCAAGGAGAAATAAAATCGGCCAAAGAGGGGTCTTGTTGGCGGCAAGTCCATGATGTCAGTTTTTGTCGAGTGTGCTCGGCAGAGTCTCAAATTGCGGGAGGTTTTCCGCAGCCCCGCTCGTGCGCTTGACGGACTCGACGTCGGCGGATGACCTCGGAACCTCGGGCGCGGCGTGTACGGGTGCGAAGGACACGCCACACCCGCCCACCACCACTCACGTGAACGATCAGGTGACATGGTAGGCGCAACATCAATATGCCGACGCGAAAAGAAGTGACCAGTCGTGTGTACTAACGCGTGGGACCGAACAGGCAGCGTGTTGTGAGCCAGCGCATTGCTATCTCACAGAGTCACAGGATTGCTAGCGCCGAGATGAGATCTTTTGTGGACGACCTCCCAGCTCAGCTGAAGTCTGATATCATCAGAATTTCCGGTACGTGACGAGAATTGCCCGACTTCTGTCTGCGACAAGCGAACTAACCCCGTGTTTCCAAAGAGGAAAGTGATGGTGCTTTCAAAGTGTTCCAGGAGCTCTATGAGCATTTGACCACAGATAACAAGAGACGCAAAACCGTGAAGGATGAGTCCGAAACACCAATCCCAACAGCAACCCTGGACAACATCATCCCATCTACAGTGATCCTCCAACTCCGCGAGCTTTCCTTCCTATCCCCGCTGCGTAAGAAACTCAATCTCACGATCAGCATATCACCAGTCACACAGAAGCCCGTCTTCTCGATTGGCAAGACAAATGACGATAAGCCGGAGCTCGTTATCAGCGATCTGTCCAAGAATAACATCACATTCGCCACTTTCCTCCCAGTGCCAGAGAAAAAGAACCAACTTTACATCTGCATCTTCTACAACAAAAACTCACAGTCCAACAACATCCAGGGAACCGATCCAATTGTCTGTGGCATAAACACGGACACAGTTGCCAAGCAGCTTGTTAGTGACAAGGCTATGAAAGAGAACGACAACCTCTTGACATACCTCGTGAGACAATCCGCCGTTGCTGGGCTCAAGATCACCGACTCATTCACACCTTCATCACAATCCTTCTTTGTTACAGCATTTAGAGGCACGAAGGAGGGAACACTATATTTCCTCCCAACGCACATTGTCTTTGGATTCAAGAAGCCAATCCTGATGTTCACTGCCCAGGACATCGCTTCCATATCATACAACTCCATCACACGTATGACGTTCAATGTGACAGTTGTGCTACACTCTGGTGAGAAGATCGAGTTTAGCATGATTGACCAGGACGAGTTTGGTAAGATTGATGACTACATCAAGAACAGAGAGGTGGAGGACATGTCAATGAGTGAGGAGAACAAGGCCAAACCGATGGGGAAGAACGCAGCTACAGCTGGTGCGTTGGCTGAGGCTACTCAACAGCTCGTTGAAGGCCCAGTCCACGACGAGGATGACGATGACGAGGACGATGGTGACTACCAAGTTACTAAAGAGACCGACGACACATCTGACGCAAGTGACGACGACGAGGATAGTGATTCACAGGATAATGAGCTTGAAGGCGATGAGGATGACGACAGTGAAGACGATGACGACGAAGATGGCGATGCCGTTGATGGCAGTGATGACGAAGACGGCGAGATCCACCTGGGAGAGGATGAGCTCGTTGACCTCGAAGACGAGTGAGTCTGTGGTATATCCAGATTGTACAGTAATGCTTATGCATGTGTTTGTTCAGCTCTTTGTTTGCCGAAGACCGGGCTGGGCTGGGTCATATGCCTAGGGTGGACGTATGGTACTGTTGCCCATATCCCGCAAAACCCGGCCAAGACGGCGGGTTGTCAACGTAGACAGGTGGTTCACCGGCAATTCGGCCTTCCAGTAGGCACAACAACAGCTACATCTAAGACACCGATGGTCATCCGCCAAAGTACCACACACCGCCCTCATTCCTCTTTTTACGCGTCACACATACTATCAGCCAAAACACAGCATCGGCGTACATCCTCCTCGGGGAGAGATGAAACGCGGTACGTGTCGCTACGATTTTAGTGGACGTCAGGGGTACACGGGCGGAAAAAGAAACGAGCGGGCACGATCTAGGGGAGCGGACCCTCCGCCAGGGCCCATGGCTGTGTACTATTGGCCAGTCATTGTACGTACCTCGCACTGCCCAAACGTCACAGCATCGCCAAAGCAGCGCCTCCGGGCTGTGTGCTTGAACGCAGCGACGTGGACGGGATCTGGGCTAAGCCCCGGCTGGCTCCGTTTCAGCTCTGAATCGCGGGGCAACACGTCGTTTGGAGGGCAGCGGGCAGCGCTATAAATACCAGGGGTGTTCGCCACCCTGATTCCCAGCCGTCCACTCAGTGTGCTTTCCCCTTGGTCAACCCAATTGAACAATTAACAATGTCCGCTAACGACTACTATTCCTCCAACGACAACGGTGAGCAATACAAGGCCCCAGAGCAGCAGGGCGGTGAGCAGAACGCCAACGGCGAGAGAGGTATATTCTCTGAGCTTGCCGGTGCCGCTGCCGGTGGTTACGCTGGTTCCAAGCTCGGTGGTTCCCACTCCACCCTCGGTGGTATTGGTGGTGCCCTTGCCGGCGCCGTCGCTGCCCACAAGATTGAGAACAAGATTGAGAACTACCAGGAGCACCACCAGCAGCAACAGCCGCATCATGGCGGTCCACGTGGCGGTCAGGGTGGCTTCGGTGGTCCACAGGGCGGTCCACCAGGTGGCTTTGGTGGTCAGCAGGGCGGTTTCGGTGGTCCACAGGGCGGTCCTCCAGGTGGCTTCGGCGGTCCAGGTGGCCCAGGTGGCCCAGGTGGCCCAGGTGGCCCAGGTGGCCCAGGTGGCTTCGGTGGTCCAGGTGGCCCAGGTGGCTTCGGTGGTCCAGGTGGTCAGCAGGGTGGTAGATGGTAATCAGTTTAACTGTTTCATGTGTCTCTTCTATAATGTCCTGGTGAATGAAAACAATACCTTACGAAAAAACGATGCAAATGTAGAATGCAATTCTCTGCATATTTACTCCTCGTCATCGAGAATGTAGTTGCCAAGCTTATCCATCTTGAGCTCCTTCACACCGTCTTGCAAGGCCTGGATGATCCGCTCGTTCTCTTCATCCTCTTCCTCACTGCCCTCCTCTTCACTGGTCTCATCGTCGTACTCCTCGTCATAATCGTACTCATCATCATCATCATCATCATCTTTCTCATCCTCATCGCCATCTTCCCAGGCGCTGACTTCAGCCTCATCCTCAGCACCAGCCCTCATGGAGGCAACAGCATCCTCAAGGTCTCTATCGCCCTTCTTCTTCTTACTATAACCGGAAGCCTCAACGACGACATCGAGGTCAGCGATTCTCTTCACATCTCTGTTGAAGTCTGGGTACATGTACTTGTAACCCTCTCCGTATCCATCAGTATCAAGCATCCCACTCTCAGCAATCGGCTCATAGTGGAGTTTCTTTCTGAAAAACCTTCTGATACACTCAACATCTCTTTTGAAGTAGAACTCAGCTTCAGTGTGCTCAATGGAGATACACTGTGGGAAATCGATCACCACAAAGTCATCTCTATACTTCCCTCTGGCATCTTCATTCACAATGATAATGTTGAACTCGTTGAAGTCACAGTGGATCAGACCATGGTTGGCCAACTTGACAATGAACTTCATAAGGTCGGAGTAGAGCTTCTTCTTATCAGCGTGTTTTCTCAAGGCACGCATTGGGAATCCATCAATCCACTGCATCAGCACACAGTGACGACTGTAGTCGTATGGCTCTGGAACACTGAAGTCGTGCAAGTAAAGCGTCTCCATGAACTGATACTCCTTGTTGGCTGCAAGACGGGACAAGTACATCCATGAACCTGAGGATCTGTTGCGGAGGTAGTCTCTGTTGTTTTTCACTGTACGGAAACTTGTTCGACCCAAACGGTGGATCTTGAGCACCTTCTTGCGACCAGCAGCATCCGACACAGAGTAGATATCGGACTCCTTACCCACACCAATCGTTGTGCCGAGAGAGTAGAGTGTCTTTCTGTTGAGCATGGACTTGATGGCAAGGTAGTCAAAACCGGTATGACTGAGTCTGTAACCGTCGTACTTGGCATTTCTCAGTCTCTGAATCAACTTCAGCTTGGCCAAGTCGGAGATGCAACGATTGGTACCAGACTGGGAGCGAAGACCACCAATCTGATGGATCAATGTGGTTGGAACAAGTTCGTGATTCCTGGAGCCCATCTCAACTGCCGTGAGGACACGGAAGTCATCTGGCGTGAGGTAGCGCATATGCGACGTATCAAGTTTCATTGTGTAGTGATTCTCTGGCCGAACGGTGGTTGTTGAGTGTAAGTAGGGAGGGCAAAGCGAAATCTGTCTTCCTGTAGAAAGTGCGATGAGCTCTCATAGAAATTTTTCAAAGGCGTGGTGTTCGGGTGTGTTCAACCAAAACTCCAAACAAGATACATCTAGACGCACAACTCCTCCACAAACCCACTACAAAGCCTTTATAATTAAACCTTTTTTTACCATTTTGTACAAATAAACTTATCGTTATCGGAAAGAGTCATGCAGTAGCTTTAACGGGTAGCCATAGCCTTGGTGACGACTCTCTTCAAACCAACCTCAGCCTTTCTGTACTCCTCAGCGGAAGCCTCCTCGAGCTCCAAAGCGGCCATGGCGTCAGAAAGAGCAGCCTCGATCTTGTCCTTAGAACCTCTTTTAAGCTTAGAAGACAAGACTGGGTCAGTGACGGTAGCCTCAATGGAGGCAACGTAGGACTCCAATCTCTGCTTAGCCTCGTGACGCTTGGAGAAGGCCTCATCAGAGGACTTGAACTTCTCAGCATCCTCAATAGCCTTCTCAATCTCGGAGGTAGACAATCTACCAACAGCGTTAGAGATGGTGATGTTAGCGGACTTACCAGTGGACTTCTCAACGGCGGTGACCTTCAAGATACCGTTGGCGTCAACCTCGAAGATAGCCTCGAGGACTGGCTCACCAGCTGGCATTGGTGGGATGTTCTTCAAGTCGAACTCACCGAGCAAAGTGTTCTCAGCACAGTTCACACGCTCACCCTGGTAAACTGGGAACTGAACGGTGGTCTGGTGGTCAGCAACGGTGGTGAAAGTTCTTCTCTTGATGGTTGGGACAGTGGTGTTTCTTGGAACAACTGGGGCAAAGACGTTACCCTGCATGGCAACACCAAGGGAGAGTGGAGTAACATCCAAGAGCAAGAGGTCCTTGGTGTCGTCAGAGGTGGATTGACCAGTCAAGATAGCACCCTGGACGGCAGCACCGTAAGCAACAGCCTCATCTGGGTTGATGGACTTCTCGAGCTGCTTACCGTCGAAGAAGTCAGAAAGCAACTTCTGGACCTTTGGAATTCTGGTGGAACCACCAACAAGGACAACCTCGTCGATCTGGGACTTGGCAATCTTAGCGTCCTTCAAGACCTGCTCAACTGGGGTAAGAGTGGACTTGAACAAAGCGTCGTTGATAGCCTCGAATCTGGCTCTGGTGAGGTTAGCGGAGAAGTCCTCACCGTCAAACAAGGAGTCAACCTCAACGGTGGTAGTGGCGACAGAGGACAAGGTTCTCTTAGCTCTCTCAGCAGCTGTTCTGAGTCTTCTCAAAGCTCTGGAGTCACCGGAGATGTCCAAGCCGGTCTTCTTCTGGAACTCAGCCTTGAAGTGCTCAAGCAAGTTGGTGTCGAAGTCCTGACCACCCAAGTGAGTGTCACCAGCAGTAGCCTTAACAGTGAAGACACCACCAGCCAAGTGCAAGAGGGAGACATCGAAAGTACCACCACCCAAATCGAAGATGAGGACGTGTCTCTCCTTGTCAGACTTACCAGCACCGAGACCGTAAGCAATAGCAGCGGCAGTTGGCTCGTTGATGATACGCAAAACGTTCAAACCAGCGATGGCACCGGCATCCTTGGTGGCCTGACGCTGAGCATCGTTGAAGTAAGCTGGGACAGTGATGACAGCCTTCTCAACCTTCTGGCCAATCTTGGCCTCGGCGGTCTCCTTCATCTTGGTCAAGACCATGGAGGAGATCTCCTGTGGAGAGAAAGTCT
>JAJMKQ010000013.1:0-114020 GCA_030569395.1 Petasospora rhodanensis
CCCATCTTCCGTTGGTTTGTGCTCAAAATAGATATGTTTTGGGCGTCGTCTTTGATCTCCTTTTGTTGTTGCTTGGACAGAAGTGGGACCACTTTCCGGGGCTTTGATGAAAGGAACAGTATTAGAGGGTGATTTGAAATTGAGAATCGGTAACAAGCTCCCAAAACAAGCAGGGGAAAATCTTCAAAGCCCCTGACACATTTTGATTCCCCGTGGCTCCCGAGATCCCGAGAATCGGAGCGTCTCGTTCGGCCGCGTAAAGGGTGGCGGGTTCGCCCGTTCAATTGTACGTGGAAACTACCGAATACAAACTTTGAAGATAGGTAGGCGATGTGAGAGAAGATTCACACTAAATACTAGAAAACGCCATTGTGAGTTTGCTCTTCGTGCGATTAGACATATGTAGTTCTGGCTGGCCGCTACATAGCCAGATGTGGTAATCCTGTGCTCCTGCCGTCCTTGTGTTTAGTAAAGGGAGCTCTGAGAGCATCACCTCTCTATAGATACAGACATACTTAGTTGTATCATCAAACCACTCTCTTATCCCAAAGAGACGGCCAGAGGGGGACAGCGAACAGCATCGCTGCTGGCCGGCCCTCATATATAGAAGAAGTGGTAAGCCCACGACTTTGGTATGCCCACATGGTTAGGCAGCGTTGGCGCAGAACAGTAGAGAAAAAATTCTGTAGCTCATCGCAGAGCTCTTTGGTAGTGTCAAACATCCTGGCATCGACACCGCCGCACCCACCCAACATCTCAAGATGGTGAAGCATAAACAGAAACTATCACTGCAGAAGAGAAAGGAGCTTAGGGAGAAGGAGCTCAAGTACATCGACTCTTTAGGGGAGCAGATCAAAGAGTACGACCCACAGGCATCCAAACCGACACAATTTCAAGACCTCCCGTTATCGAAGAACATGGTCCAAGGTCTGAAAGAGGCCAGTTTCACATTGCTCACAGAGATCCAAAAGGAGTCCATCCCATATGCGCTCAAGGGTGAAGACGTGCTCGCCGCTGCAAAGACCGGGTCTGGTAAAACACTTGCCTTTTTGATCCCAGTTATCGAAAAATTGTACAGAGTCAAGTGGACTGAGTTCGATGGTCTGGGAGCATTGATCATCTCCCCAACAAGAGAGTTGGCCCAGCAGATTTATGAAGTCCTTGTCAAGATCGCTAAGCACTTCCAATTCTCTGCCGGTCTTGTTATCGGAGGCAACGACGTCAAGTTTGAGAGAGAGCGTATCGCCAAGATCAACATCCTCATTGGTACACCAGGCCGTATTCTCCAACACATGGACCAGGCTGTTGGTATGGACATGAACAACCTGCAAATGCTTGTTCTTGACGAGGCCGACAGAATTCTCGACATGGGTTTCAAGAAGACGCTGGATGACATTGTTGCCAACTTGCCACCGGAGAGACAGACACTTCTGTTCTCAGCCACACAGTCTAAGTCCATCAACGACTTGGCCAGACTATCGCTCACAAATCCAAAGTACATTGGTGTCAAGGAGACCGGTGAGTCCACATCTACCCCAGAAACACTGCAGCAGTCGTACATCACAGTACCATTGGAGGACAAGCTCGACACGTTGTATTCCTTCATCAAGACACATCTGAAGTCCAAGATTATTGTGTTCTTCGCCACGTCGAAACAAGTGCACTTTGTCTACGAGACATTCAGAACGATGCAGCCAGGTATCTCGCTAATGAAGCTTCATGGAAGACAGAAGCAGACAGCAAGAACGGAGACTGTGTATAAGTTCACGAAAGCCCAGCACGTTTGTCTGTTCGCCACCGACGTCGTTGCCAGAGGCTTGGATTTCCCATCTATCGACTGGGTTGTTCAAGTGGATGCTCCAGAAGACAGTGACACATACGTCCACAGAGTTGGGAGAGCGGCTCGTTATGGTAAGAGCGGTAAGTCGCTATTGATGATGACACCATCTGAAGAGCCAGCATTCTTGAAGAGACTCGAGGCGAAGAAGATTGAGCCAAAGAAGTTGAATGTGAAGCAGAACAAGAAGAAGTCCATTAAAGACCAGTTGCAGGCTCTCTGTTTCAAGGATCCAGAACTGAAGTACTTGGGCCAAAAAGCATTCATTTCATACATCAGATCCATCATCGTGATGAGTGACAAGGACGTGTTCAAGCTTGATGAGATTAACAAGGAGGCATTTGCCAAGTCTTTGGGTCTTCCCGGTGTCCCACAAGTGAAGATTAAGGGTGACGTGACAAGAAACAAGGAGCTGAAGAACGCATCCAGACAGCTTCTCGCTTTGGCGAAGGCCAATGACGAAGGTGAGATCGTTGGCGAGGTGAAGAAGGTCAGAACCAAGTACGACAAGATGTTTGAGAGAAAGAACCAGAGTGTGTTGTCTGAACACTACCTCAGTATAACAAACGAAGCATTGAAGGATGATGGATCAGATGACGAGGAGGACTTCTTGTCAGTTAAGAGAAAGGATCACACATTGAAGGAGGATGAATCCCCAGACCTCACAGCACCAACATCAAAGAGAGCTGCCAAGAAGGCTTTGTCCAAGAAGGCTTCTCTAACGGACAAGGGGAACCCAACCAAACTTGTGTTTGACGATGAGGGTAACGCTCACCAGATCTACGAGTTCCAGGATGAGGAAGACTTCAAAAAGGATGGCGATGCCCAGTCACAGAAGGAGAAGTTCATCAGTCAGGAGAGTGAAGTCATGAAGGTTGTGGATATCGACGATAAGGAGACTGCCAAGATGAAGAGATTGGAGAAGAAACGTAAGAGACAGGAGGCCGAGAGAGCAGCCGAGTTTGCCAGTGACAGTGAGGATGATGAGGAGCAGATTGCATACGCCCCAAGTGACGATGAAGTTGACCATAGCTTGGCTGCTAAGGTATTGCAAGACTTGGAGAAAGGCAGCGATGGTGACGAGAGTGATGATGAGCCGCCAAGTAAGAAGGCCAAATGGTTCCAGAACGACAAGGTTGGTGGTAAGCACCGCTCTGAAGAACCAGAAGTCTTGGAGATTGAGGAGCCAGAGACGATTGAAGACCTGGAGGCCCTCACGGCAAGACTTATTGGTAACTGATCTGATGATACATAGAGTTATGAGTACCAAATTGTAGCATACACTAAGGGAGCTGAAAGCCCCACAATGAGGTGCACGTGATCTGGTCCGCGCACAGGCTTCGCGATTTGTGGTATGGCCAGCACGCCCCGTCAAGAGCAAAATGACTGGGAATTTCCCTCGCACACGCTCCACCCATCTATGGAACGGACTGTTTGAGCCCTAAACAACCACAGCGCCACACAACCCATCTATTGCAGGATGGATCACGACGAATTCACAGACGAGCCAATCGATGACTCCCCACTCTCCTCTACCACGCCCGGCGAGGCTGTACAGCCACCTGTGGAGACGACCCCTGTGAGCGACGCGGACCAGGGAGAGGACGACATTGTCAAGCCAGCACAGAAGCTCTCACTCAATGACACAAAGCAGAAGGTTGATCCAAGCACAGTTTACATTCATTCAGTTGTCTCTAAACCGCAGAAAGAGAATGAGGGCCAGAATGCCTTCATGTCTTATCTGATTGAGACGGAAAGCAACAACCCCGTTTTCCAGTCCGAGAAGTTCTTTGTTCGCCGTCGGTTCTCTGACTTCTACTTCCTCTATCAGGTGTTACTCAATGACTACCCAGCATGTGCTGTGCCTCCACTGCCAGACAAGCAGAGATTGGAGTATTTGAAGGGCGACAGATTCGGAGATGAATTCACAATGAAGAGAGCATCCAGTTTGACGAGGTTCTTGACGAGACTGTCATTACACCCTGTGCTGAAGAGAGCCAAGATCTATCACATCTTCCTCGAGACCAACGATTGGAACGCATATAAGACACACCTGAAGACCAGAACGAACACGGATGTTGCCTCCACCGCTGACGGAGTGGCTGACGCTTTGATCAATGCCTTCAAGCACGCCAGCACCCTTAGTCCAGAATTTACCGAGATAAAGGAGAGATCAGACAAGTTGGATGAGAATATCACTAAGATTGACAAGATCTTTGGCAAAATCATGAAGAGATATGGCGACTTGCAACAGGACTTCTTTGACTTCAGTCTTCAGATGAAGAAGCTCGCAGAGTTGGAGCCAGAGTTGCAAATGCCTTTTGTGAAGTTCTCGGAAGGTGTGAACGACCTCAGTCTTGGATTCCAGAGTTTGAAGGAGTTTTTGGACACAGAATACATCATTTCGCTCAAGGACCTGGAACACTACATCACCTCGATCAAGAACTTGCTGAAGTTGAAGGAGCAGAAGCAGATTGACTATGAGGCATTGACAGACTACAAGAACAAGAGTATCAATGAGAGAGACACGCTGAAGGCTGGCGGTGGCTCGAGCTTCTTTTCCAACAAGTTTGAGGAGCTCCGTGGTGTGAACCATGAAGTTGCCCGTCGCGAGAAGTTGTCGAAGTTGGAGCACCGCATCGAGTCATTGCAGAAGGAGACCGAGAAGGCCAAGGATGTATGCGAACAGTTTGAGAAGCAGACCCTGTTGGAGATTCAGTACTTTGAAAACATCAAGGCCTTGGAGTTAAAAAGTGCGCTTGGTGACTTGGCTGACAGCAACATCAAGTTCTACAAAGGTCTCATTGACAAGTGGACCGAGATTGAACAGGAGTTGAAGAAGTGACATCCTTTTCTATACCGATTTCCAATTCATTAAGCTCATTATGAAGTCTCTATGTAAGCCGTCTCTTTTTGGTCGTAACAGTGTGGAGGCCGAGGGGTTGCTGGAGGAATGCCTCCATGTCTGAGATGTCGATGTTCAAGGGGTCCAAAACAGAATCATCCACCTCTTCCATAACGTCTCTGTTATCACGGTAGCATTGCAGCCGTTCCTCACCAAAGACATCGACGAAGTCTTGTTCAGACAAATAGTTGCTCCATACCAGTTCTGGGAACGTCTTGAGATTCAAATTTCTGTTCTTCTTGTTTCGAGGTACCGGAGCCCTCGTATTTTCATGTGTGTAGAAGTCCCTGAGCAGTAGCACTGCTTCTCTGCGGTAAATTCCTGGACATGATCGGTAGTTGTTCTCAGGTGTTGTGCTATCTGTGTTGACTTTGAGCACGGATCCATTACCACCGAACCTCTCATTACCACAGCCGAAATAAACAGAACGAATGCCGATCTGCTTCAACGCACTCGCACACATCACACATGGCTCAACTGTGACATAGAGATCGATATCTTTGAAAATATCTTGCGGATGGTCGTACACTTCTTGCCAGCCATCGGTGCAGAGCACCTTGTCCATGATATACCTGATAGCACGGAACTCCGCATGTGTGATACCGCTAAGTGAGTCGTTGGTCTTGTTGGCTCCGTAGCTCACGACTTGACCCTTGTAGACAAAGACACAGGCGACCGGGACCTCACCAGAGTGCAGAGCGTTGTTAGCCAGCTTCAGCGCACATCGCATGAACCTCTTGTGCTCTGCAAGCTCCATCCTCCCAGCACTAGACAACTTCCACGTGGCACTTGCGCAGTGTCTGTGAGGAAATGTGGAGCTCATCGCCACCTGCGACTGGCCGCGCGTGCGGATGAGGTCTTCCGAGGGCGCAATCACGCGAGTTTTCCAGAATTCTCCATACAAACAAGCTCAGAACCGGGGGCGCCCGCGAACTTTCCAGCGTCTTCTGTCGCCAGCGTGTCTTCTTTTCGCGTCGAGCGCGATGAGATATAAAAACGCCTTTCCGCCACTCACTTCTGGACAGCTAGCCGCCCACTTTTTAAGAGCTCCCCACAAACAATCCAAGGATGAAGACAACGTTCGCCTTTTCAGCGCTCTTTGTTTGGGTCTCCCTTCTCATTGCGAGCCCATTCTTCACGCAGGGCTCCTCGTTTGCCCTTGCCGCTGTGGATAACGAGACTGAGAACTACGGTACAGTCATCGGTATCGATTTGGGTACAACCTACTCGTGTGTTGCTGTCATGAAGAACGGCAAGACAGAGATCCTCGCCAACGAGCAGGGTAACAGAATCACACCTTCCTATGTGGCGTTCACCAACGAGGAGAGATTGATTGGTGATGCCGCTAAGAACCAGGCTGCTTCCAACCCAAAGAACACCATCTTCGACATCAAGAGACTCATTGGTCTCAAGTTCGACGACAAGACTGTTCAGAAGGAGATCAAGCACTTGCCATACACAATTGTGAACAAGAAGGGCCAGCCAGCCGTTGAGGTTGAGTACATGGGTGAAAAGAAAACATTCACCCCTGAGGAGATTTCTGCCATGATCTTGGGTAAGATGAAGAACATTGCCGAGGACTACTTGGGTACCAAGGTCACTCATGCTGTCGTCACTGTCCCAGCTTACTTCAACGATGCTCAGAAACAGGCCACCAAGGATGCTGGTACCATCGCTGGTTTGAACGTTTTGAGAATTGTCAACGAGCCAACTGCTGCCGCCATTGCCTACGGTATGGATAAGGGCGAGGGCGAGCACCAGATCATCGTCTACGACTTGGGTGGTGGTACCTTCGATGTTTCCCTTTTGTCTATTGAGAGCGGTGTCTTTGAGGTTCTGGCTACTTCCGGTGACACACACTTGGGTGGTGAGGACTTTGACTTCAGAGTTGTCCGTCACTTGATGAAGGTGTTCAAGAAGAAGCACGGTATTGACATTACTGACAACCAGAAGGCCATCTCCAAGCTCAAGAGAGAGGTTGAGAAGGCCAAGAGAACATTGTCCTCCCAGATCTCCACGAGAATTGAGATTGACTCTTTCGTTGACGGTATCGACTTCTCCGAGACTTTGACCAGAGCCAAGTTCGAGGAGATCAACATCGAGCTCTTCAAGAAGACTTTGAAGCCTGTTGAGCAGGTCTTGAAGGATGCTGGTATGAAGAAGACTGACATTGACGATGTTGTGCTCGTCGGTGGTTCTACCAGAATTCCAAAGATCCAGGAGTTGTTGGAGTCTTACTTCAACGGTAAGAAGGTCTCCAAGTCCATCAACCCAGATGAGGCTGTTGCCTACGGTGCTGCTGTTCAGGCTGGTGTTTTGTCTGGTGAGGAGACTGTTGACGACATTGTTCTTTTGGATGTCTGTCCATTGACCTTGGGTATTGAGACCTCTGGTGGTGTCATGACTCCATTGATCAAGAGAAACACTCCAATCCCAACCAAGAAGTCACAGATCTTCTCTACTGCTGTTGACAACCAACCAACTGTTCTGATCCAGGTCTACGAGGGTGAGAGAGCTATGGCTAAGGACAACAACTTGTTGGGTAAGTTCGAGTTGACCAACATCCCACCAGCGCCAAGAGGTGCCCCACAGATTGAGGTTACCTTCGGTTTGGATGCTAACGGTTTGATTACCGTTTCTGCTGCTGACAAGGCCACCGGTACCACCGAGTCCATTACCATCAAGAACGAGCGTGGTAGATTGACCCAGGAGGAGATTGACCGTATGGTTGAGGAGGCTGAGAAGTACGCTTCTCAGGATGAGGCTGCCAAGAAGAAGATCGAGGCCAAGAACCACTTGGAGAACTTCGCTGTCAACTTGAGAAACCAGGTCAACGACGAGAACTTGCTCGGTGGTAAGATTGACGAGGATGACAAGGAAACTTTGCTCGATGCCGTCACTGACGTTCTTGAGTGGTTGGAGGACACTGATGATTCTACAACTGCCGAGGACTTCGAAGAGAAGTACGAGGCTTTGACGAAGGTTGCCCACCCAATCACCCAAAAGGTGTACGGTGCTGCCTCTCCAGACGCAGAGGATGACGAGGATGATGATGACGACTACTTTGACCACGATGAGCTCTGATCTTGCGGGTTGGGTTCAATTCATATACCATAAAATTCATTTTGTATAACTAATACTTCATTTGCTTGTTTTCCATGATTTAACGAAAGAGATGTTGATTTTGTAGCCTATTTATCCGCTTTTTATGGAGAGAACAACAAGCAGAGCCAGGCCTCATCACATTCCCAGCTTGTAACTCACCAGCGTGTCCACTTTGTGTGAATTTGTAGAGAAGCTTCTGAACTTCACCTTCTCTGCGTTTTGTATTTCCCTGGAGTTGGAGTCAATCCACTCTGTAGGGACCCTAGCGTTGGCATCAGCAAACACCAACACGTTGAAAGTGTAGTCACCCGTATCCAACGTCGGTAAGAACGTCACACTCGACGTAATCTGTCTGATAGTAGTCTGAATCTCCTTCTGCATCTCCTGCTCTGACTTCGGTGGCGCTGGTGACTTAGGATCCTCTTCGTTAATCTGGAGATCGAACTGCCATCTCTCCACAACCTCCGTGGTGTCCTTGTTGATGATATCGACGATGAGCTTCGAGAGTTTGTCCGCCACCACCCAGCGATGAAGTTGTGTGAGGATTTTGCGAATATACTGTTTAACGTCTTCATCTTGCGTTATGAGGAGGTTCAACCCGTACTTCTTCACGATATGGAAGTCGTCTGGTGGATAGATGCCGCGCTGATAGAGGATCGAATTGATGGCGTACTCAAAGTACTCAGCGACTGTTTTAGCAGAGCCACGAAGAGATAGGTTCGGCTGTGTTGACATGGCGAGATATGGGATGGGTCGTGCAGGCTAAGTGGTGATTTTGGTGTCTTCTCGGTGGTTTGTTTACCTTTCTGAAAGTGCCGCTGGTGTTGGTGATCTGGCGAAGGCGCGCGAACTTGGAACCTGGCCTTTGCCGCTGGCCAGACGACGGGGTGTGACAGCTCGAGGGGGACACAAACAGCGCAAGACAATCAAATGGTAAGCAGACTATCCAATCAGGACCACTTGAACAAGAACTAATACAGCCTCAAAGCATGGTGTCAAACGCTTCCATCTGACAGAAGAAGCCAAGAAGGCCAAACAGGCCAAGGAGGCGGCAAAGATCAAGAACTACAAGGCCCTGACGTCTTCGATACTGGCACAGAAGGATAAGAAGGTTTACAGCGATGAGACGTTCAAACAAACTACCGACTTGTTGAATGTGAACCCTGAGTTTTACACTGTTTGGAATTACAGAAGAGACATCATCTCCAACCACTTCATGACCACGCTGGACACAGACGCACTGGCAAAGCTCTTCGACAACGAGCTCATCTTCAACATGCTCAAGTTCAAACAGTTCCCAAAGGTGTACTGGATCTGGAATCACCGTATGTGGTGTCTGAACAACCATCCTCGAGCTAACTGGGAGGCGGAACTCGGACTTGTGGAGAAGATCCTTACCGCAGATGCCAGAAACTTCCATGGGTGGAGTTACAGACGATTTATCGTCAGCAAGATCGAGGAGGTGAAGGGAGAGAGTCTATGTCTGAAGGAATTCGAGTACACCACGACGAAGATCAACAACAATTTCTCCAACTTCTCGGCATGGCACAACAGGACAAAACTGATTCCGCAACTGCTGGAGAAGGGGCTCATCCAGGGAGACAAGTTCCTCGTACAGGAGCTGGAGTACTTGAAGAACGCCATGTACACAGACCCAGAAGACCAGTCAGTGTTTATTTACCTCCGCTGGCTGCTCACAGCTGATATCTTTATCGAGAGATTGGAGAAGGAGGAGTACCTGAAGATACTCAATCAAGAGTTGCAAAACATCGAGGAACTGAATGAGCTGGAGAAAGATGATAACGGTAAGGACAACAACTGGTGTCTTAAGACGATAGTCACCATCAAGCAGTTGATTGGAAAAGTCACTGGAGAGCCAACAGACGTGAAGGACTCGCTCTCGAAGCTCATTGAGGCGGACCCACTACGCAAGAACAGATACATTGATCTCATGTCGTCCTGACTTTCTTTATTTATCGATCTCAGCATACAATCTCTTGAACTGGTTTCCCAGCATGTATCTTCTCTCACCGACGGTGAAGTCACGCTCCTTGAAGTACTGATCTTTCTCGATGGATGCCCGCGAAGGCTCAGACAACACCCTCTCATCTTCCAGACTCAGCTTGATGTTGAAGAACTTGTCCTTGAGCTCTGGCTTGACGTTGGCCAGGAGGGAGAAGTTGAATGCGTTGACGTAGAAGTTCAAGATATCAAGCACCGCTTCGTTGACGGCAAACTGTGAGCAGAAGTAGTCCTTGTACATGACACGCACCGGTGGGAGGTCCATGGCCCGTAATGCAATCTGTATCACTGCAAATGCGATGGAGTTCGCTGGGATTTTGATTCCCACCTCGAGCTGGAAGGAATCGTATGCGATTAGCCAAGCGAGATGTGCAACGTCTTTGCTGATTTGGAGGGTCTTGCAAATCTTCACAACGTATTCCTCAATGTGACATGATCTGAAGTCAAACGATATAGTCTCAAGAAGTTTGAACTCCAGTGACATCAACTTCTTCTTGTGGTTTTCAATCTGTTCCGGTGTCCACTGGATGTTTCTCAGCTGACAACTTGCCACGATGAGATCTCTGAGCTTTTTCACTGTGTCCTCATTCTTGCTCGAGACGAACAGGCACACGATGGCGACGTCGTGGTAGATCGTTGTATCGAACTTGTTGTACAGGAAGTATCGCTGGTAGTAGCTCATGGCTGTCTCCAGGGTGCGGAGTGGGAAGCGGAGGGCATTGCAGATTTTCATGAGGAAGCCAAGGATCTGTGACTTGCGTTGGTCATAAACCTGTCTGTTCTCGATTGTGCGTTTCTGGGCGTGTAAGATCTGATTTTGCGTGAGGTAGGGTCTCGCCAGTTGTGTAGTGGATGTCAGTTGTGTTTGGCCGTTGGAGTCTGTGGGCGTTTGCAGTGGCGGCGTCTGCTCCGCAGAGCCTCTCATGCTTGCTGGTCCCTTCGGAAGTTCCATTGTGACGGTCTGCTAGGAGGCTGAGTTTCTGTTGCCTGATGAGTCGTAGTTGATAAAAGGAGAGTCCATCGGAGATTTCAAGCGCTGGTGTCGCTTATGCTTTGATGTCCGGGTGTTTTGTATTTTCACCAGCTTCCCATCTTCGCTCTCTCCTTCTCAACAGGCCCAGGACCACACATCCCAACCATGTCTCGAATGCTGAAGATTGCCGTCGAAGGTTGCTGCCATGGAGAACTCAACAAAATCTACAGCGAGATTGAGCGAGCACCAGGTCACCTCAAACCGGACCTTCTCATCGTGTGCGGCGACTTCCAGTCACTCCGAAACGAGACGGACCTGAACTCACTGGCAGTGCCCGACAAGTACAAGAGACTCGGTGACTTTGCCGAGTACTATAACGGCACACGAACGGCCCCAGTTCTGACCTTGTTCGTGGGAGGAAACCACGAAGCATCAAACTACCTCTCCGAGATCCCATACGGCGGATGGGTTGCAAAGAACATTTACTACATGGGCCTGCAATCCGTAGTATGGTTCAAAGGTCTGAGAATTGCTGGTCTGTCTGGGATATACAACCACCACCACTTCTACCATGAGCGCAGAGAGACAGTCCCCTTCGACAGGAGCACTATGAGAAGCGTCTACCACACAAGATTTGCAGAGGTCCTTCAGTTGGCCCTGATACGAAAGAGAAACATCGGATGTATGATTAGCCACGACTGGCCCGAAGGGATTGTGCACCATGGCGACCTGCAAAGGCTGTTAAAGTTCAAGCCGTTCTTCAAAGGCGACATTGAGAAGGGCGAGCTCGGGTCACCAGGATCCAGAGAGTTACTCAAGTTGATGAAACCGAGGTATTGGTTCAGTGCCCATCTCCATGTCAAGTTCGAGGCAACCGTGAAGCATACAGACAAAAGGAAACTCAGCAGTTCAGGTGGCAAACTGGAATCCAAGAAAGTCAAGAATGATGAAGAGATTGACTTGGGATTCAGTGATGGTGAACAGGAGACGAAAAACAATGATGATGAGATTGATCTTGGACTTGATGACGAACTGGTTGAGACAAACACCAAGCCAGCAGATCCGACAACAGAGGAGTTTACAGAGACAAACTTCCTCGCACTGGATAAGGTGATAAGAGGGAGAAAGTTCATCGAGTTCCTGGAGGTCCCAATTACAGACGATACACATCCCTCAGCTGCTGTCGACTCAGACCTGTACTATGACGAAGAACACATAAAGATCTTGAAGTGGTTTCAAAACTTCCAGAAGACACAGGCCTACAAGAGATTGAATCTGAAAAACGTCAACGACCAACTCATCGAGCAACTTGGGCGGGATATCGACCTCATCAAGATTTCAGATTCCCCACAGACATACAAAGTCCCATCCAACTTTGGGGCAGATCTTTCCAACCCAGGTAAACAGACATCCACATTCCTGACCACGTTTGGCCTATAGTTCTACAGCTCTAGCTGAAGCTCTCATTAAAACGTATATGGGAAATAAATACTTGTGTGTGTGTTGTGTGGCTGGTAGGTTGAATATCTATGGGTGTATGGGCAAGACTGCGAATGCAAACAGAAGTGAAGAGGGGAGAGGGGAATGACGGGCGATGATGTGTGAAATCAGTAGGATCTGATGGCTGGTGGGACGGTCTTACACTCAGTCTCATCCAACGTGGTGGAAATGACTGGTCTGTAATTCAAGTATGTCTTCTCACCAGAACCCTTCTGCCACGAGAGAGAGTGCTTCATCCAGTTGACATCGTCTCTGTCTGGGTAGTCCTCTCTGGCGTGGGCACCTCTGGACTCTGTTCTGACAACGGCGGACTCAGCAGTCTGAACGGCACACGTCAACAAGTTCTGCAACTCCAAGGTCTCAACCAAATCAGAGTTCCAAATCATGGATCTGTCTGTAGTACCGACCTCCTCAAAGGTCTTGTCAACCTCGTTGATACCCTTAACACCATCCTCCAAGGACTCCTGAGTTCTGAACACGGAAACATCACGCTGCATAGTCTTCTGCATGGCCAATCTGATGTCGGCAGTTGGTCTTGGACCAGAAGCCAATCTCATCTTGTCCAAGTTGGCAATGGTCTCCTTACCCAAGTCAGCTGGCAATGGCTTGTGTGGCAAACCTGGCTGGAGCTCATCGGCAATGGTCAATGCAACGGCTCTACCGAACACAACCAAGTCCAAAAGAGAGTTGGCACCCAATCTGTTGGCACCGTGAACAGACACACAGGCGGACTCACCACAGGAGAGCAAACCTGGAACAACTGTGTCCTTACCTTCCTCATCAATAGTCAAAACCTCACCAGACCACTTGGTTGGGATACCACCCATGTTGTAGTGGACAGTTGGCAAAATTGGAATTGGCTCCTTGGTGACATCGACACCTGCAAAGATAGCAGCGGTCTCAGAGATACCTGGCAATCTCTCCTTCAACACTGGTGCTGGGATGTGGGACAACTGCAAGAACATGTGGTCCTTCTCTGGACCGACACCTCTACCGGCTCTGATCTCCAAGGTGATAGCACGGGAGACGACATCTCTGGAAGCCAAGTCCTTGGCGTGTGGGGCATATCTCTCCATGAAACGCTCACCTTCAGAGTTGATCAAGTAACCACCTTCACCACGGGCACCCTCAGTGATCAAACAACCAGAACCATAGATACCGGATGGGTGGAACTGAATGAACTCCAAGTCCTGCAATGGCAAACCGGCACGGGAAACCATGGCATAACCATCACCGGTACATGTGTGGGCAGAAGTACAAGAGAAGTAAGCTCTACCGTAACCACCAGTGGCAATAACGGTTCTGTGGGCTCTGAATCTGTGGAGAGTACCATCTTCCTGGTTGTAGGCCATGACACCGACACATGTGCCGTTGTCCATCAACAAATCCAAGGCGAAGAACTCGATGAAGAAGTGGGTGTTGTGTCTCAAAGCCTGGCCGTAGAGGGAATGGAGCAAGGCGTGACCGGTTCTGTCGGCAACGGCACAGGTTCTGTAAGCCTGGCCACCCTTACCGTACTCCTTGGACTGACCACCGAAGGCTCTCTGGTAGATTCTGCCCTCCTCTGTTCTGGAGAATGGGACACCGTAGTGCTCCAACTCGATGATAGACTGTGGGGCCTCTCTGGTCATGTAGTGGATAGCGTCCTGGTCACCGAGCCAATCGGAACCCTTGACGGTATCATACATGTGCCAATGCCAGTCGTCTGGGTGCATATTACCCAAGGCGGCGTTGATACCACCCTGGGCGGCAACGGTGTGGGATCTGGTTGGGAAGAGCTTGGAGATACACGCTGTCTTGTAGCCAGCGTTGGCCAAACCAAAGGCGGCACGCAAACCGGCACCACCGGCACCCACGACAAGACAGTCGTACTCGTGGTCGATGATGTGGTACTTGTCGGCGACGGCGCTGGCGGCGGTCTCACCAGAAATGTCGTCGTTCACGGCGAATGCCTTTCTCGTAACGGCGGATGTGGAGAACAGCTGGGACTGCACTGGGGCGCTGCGGCGGGCGCCTGCGAGGAGTCGCTTGCTTGTGTGGCGGAGGGAGAGCATCGTCGAAGGATGTGTGGTGTGTGTGTGGTGGGAGGGACCTGGGGACGAGCTGTGGAGAGCGTGTTCACTAGTGTTGCAAAGAGAGAAAACTTTGGTCATCTCCCCAAAAGTTCCCCCGTCCGCGCGCGCAAGGCCCTACGACAGGTTGAACAAACAACCCGGTTCGCGCACGTCTCGGGCGCTTTTCGGTCATCCCGGGGCCATGCTCGGCAGCCAATGGGAGCGCCGGAATTAGCAAACACCCGGACATTTGTCGCGAAACCCCGGGGCTCGTTACGTAATCTGGATGACTAGAAAATCCGGGGTATGGAGATTTCGGACGGGCGATCGGGGGATGCCTGGAGCGCTGGTGTTAGCAGTGATGGTCTTTGTGGGTTTTTGTATGCCGGCTATCATATCTGGAACGCTTTTGTGTGATTGATGATTCTGCGCGGCCATTTATCGCCCCGAAAGACCACCCGATCAGATCAGATTGACAGCTCTCCCTGAACGACTCAGGAGCGACAGTTCAAGCGGGCTCCTATGCCGCGCGAACGGCCGCGCGGGAATTGTGCCAACTCGTTTGTGGGCTTTCGTTAATACAATTTGGCCGACTAGCCTCATACTATAGGATTACGGTAAGATTGTTTGCGGTCAAAGTTCTGTTACTGACTACTGACTGTATTGGCTTGGTTGACGTTCCTTGAAAATGAAATGGGCGTTGGCGTGGCCCTGCTACGATGCCCCGGGCTAAACGTCGGCTCCGATGAGGTCTGATGAGGTTTGCATAAGCGTTACATGATATGAGCTTCTTGATTCATGATCATGATCTCTCTACAGAATACAACTCCATTCATCACTCACTGCCTGCGTAAGAGTACACCAATATCATCAACCATTCAACATAGCATTCAATCCTCAACGTATGATCCTTCCCACTCCATGACAAACATGACAAGTCTCCTCATCGATCAACATGACCCTCTTGACACCTCTTCCCTTACATTTCCAACATAGTATACCACCAAGACTTGGATCACCAGGTTGTACAACTCGTGGAGGGACCACTTGCCCAGGAGGATACCAAGCTGCAGAATACACCTGTGGAGAGTTCCCGTTTGTCACTGTGAGGTCATCATGTATCGTGTAGTCCGTGAATGGAATTCTGAATCCAGGGTCCGGTGTAGCCACTTGGACCACTGGCACTGTAGATCGTGGACCAAACGCATCCCAGCATCGTTTGCATCGTTTGTGATTCTTCGACTTGTACCCCGTGTTGTTGCACTTGATGCAGTGGTAGCTCCGTGGGTATGTCCAGGGCAATTGCGGTTGGAAATCCGCTTGTGCTGATACGGGAATACATGGAGACGAGCCTTGCGACGAGAAGGAATGATATGTGTTGAGCGGTGGTTGTGTCATGTGCGGCGACGGGTAGACAGGGTTTGCGTTCGGAGTGGGTGCCGGGGGCCGCTGCGTCGCTGGTTGCGTGTATGGATCCACCGGTGAGTATGGTGGAGGCAGATCTGAGTGTTTTGACATCTTTGGTCTTTGGTCTTTGTACTTCCGAGGTTGTGATTGCAAAAAGGACTGAATATAACCTCCAAGGGTGCAAATTCTTCTGGAAAAAAATCTGGAGATAACCAAGAAACAGCACCGCCACATCATGTCATCCGAATTCGGAAATATTCGCGGACTGATCGACCAAAGAGGCCAAAACGGGTGCATCTCCTGTTCTCTCGGCTTCGGAAAGCATCGCTTTGTGATGACCTGTGTAGTTAATTCGATCCGAGCTTTAGAGATATGTGGTAAGTTGTCAGTTGTCAGTTGTCAGTTCAACGCAATAAAGATCGATCGCGGAAACGGAATCAATTTTGGATCCGGTGGCGGTTCTACTCGATTGAGTAGTTCTTTGATGACAGAATTACTTTAACTCCGGCCAGTTACATAGAGGTTCTTCATCGTACGTACTCTGATACTTGTGAGAAGGCCCAGAAAAAGGTGTCCTACATTAAAACGAGTCAAAACGAGATAATCCTGCGTCATCTATCTATGATACATGATGCATCAATCACCCCATCAAGTCATCAATCTACCAACACCGTTACAAACATGGCAGTACGCCGACTTGCCAACAGCTCTGCCACTCCCCTTGCAGTTCTCACACATCCTGCCTCCAGAGTTGGCATCGCTCTGCATATCGCCCATACCACGACCCATACCTCTAGCCATACCACGGCGACCAAACCCACCCCTCATCATCATACCGCCTCTCATCATACCGAACCCACCTCTCATCACACCAAAGCCACCGCGGGCGCCCATCATCATCGGCATCGCGATGAGACCCAATGGACCACGAGGACCACCACGGCCCATACCCCTGATGTTGTCAGGTCCGAACGCTTTCCAACAACGCTTGCATGGTCTGCCGTTCTTGAGCTTGTAACCGGAGTTGTTGCACTTCATGCAGAAGAAGTTGTCAGGGTACGTCCATGGGATCTGGGACTGGGACTGTGGCTTCACAGCAGGAAGCTGGCTGGACTGTGCGGACTGCGAGTGTTGTGAAGCATTGCCCTGCGGATATACGGGGCTGGCTGTGCTGCTTGAAGACGTGGATGATGAATCTTGGCTGATCTGTGGATCCTGTGCGGAGTATGCTGGCGGTTGTTCTGCTTGTTTAGACATGTTTTATACTGCTCTTTGGGCTCAATGGAGTTGGAAGTCAAGTGTGGGACTCTTCATGGTGTTGATAGTGATGTACAAGGCGGGAGTGCCCCCATTTATAACCTGATGCTAGCGGGGCAGGGTTGTACAGTTGCACCCCAAATACCGCCCCTGTGGCTATCGGCGCTGCGATCAGGCCGCCCCGAAGCGGAGATATTCGCGAAGTCCGCTCCGGCGCGGCCGCGGAGTTAATTTTTTTTTTGGTGTTCGGATGGCCGAAACGAGCCTCTGGATCGCGTTGTTGTTCTTTGTGGAGACTTGTTTTGGTGGAATCAACGTGTTTGTCGGGGTAGTGTTCACGTTCAGCGTTTTCTTACAACCACACAGAGCACATCCACACTAAGAAACATGGTCTGGCTATCGGAGTTACAGAAGTACGGAGTCGGGTTTACCGCAGGAGGTGTCCTCTTCTTCATGTTGGGAGTGATCACCTTTTTCGACTCCGCCCTGCTCGCACTGGGAAACGTGAGTGCCAATCACAATTTCTTGTCATCCCCGGGCAATGAAAACTAACAGTTGCAGCTTTTGTTCGTGACAGGGGTGGTGCTTATCATCGGACCACAGAGAACTGTTGTTTTCTTCACACGACCTGCTAAGATTAGGGGCACAATCGCCTTTGCACTTGGCATCTTCCTCATCCTCATCAAGTGGTCGTTCACAGGATTCGTTATCGAGGCATTCGGTATCCTCCAATTGTTTGGGTATGTGTCGTCTCGTTTCTTGTTAACTTTGGCCGCATTTACTAACATCTTTCCACCAAGTGACTTCTTTGCTGTCATCATCTCCTTCCTCAGAAGTATGCCAGTCATCGGCCCCATCCTTTCACATCCAGCCGTTGCACCAGTATGTCATCTCGAAGTTCTACTTGAAGTCTAAGTACTAACAACACACCCATAGACGATCGACAGACTTGCTGGCGTCAGAGTTCTCCCAGTTTGAGCTCTCCAATCTACGGCTATTCTGATAGAGATATATAAAGGCGGGTATCGGATACGAGAGGGACACTTAATATGTACAACTACGAATGTATCACTACGCTCCTTGCAGACCAAGCTCCCGTAGAAAGACGGCCCTACCAAAGTGCCGGCCGACATAGTTAACGCTTTTGAAACGGGGCCACACCATACAAATTTTTCAAAAAGACCCCAGAAGTATCCGATGAGCCAGCGCTGGCACCAACAGCAAAGTTAGATATTACACACACCACGAAATGCCTCCAGTCAAGAAGAACCACAGATCACAAGCATCCGTCGACGTTGCCGGCGTTGTCGGTGCTGGCTCCGCCAAGCTCAGAAAGAAAATCAGAGACATCGAACGACTCCTCGCAAAGAAGAGAGATGTCATGCCCGCAGACGCTGTGCTCGCCAACGAGAGAGCCCTGGAGTCGCTGAAAGTGGAGTTGCAGAATGTGGAGAAGGTGAATCAAGTCAAAAAGCTTGCCAAGAAGTATCACATGGTCAGGTTCTTCGAGAGAAAGAAAGCCCTGAGAAGGTACAAGCAGGCGAAGAAGGAGTACGAGGAAGGTGAGAAGGAAGAGTTGGACAAGAAGGCACTCAAAAAGCTCAGACACAAACTCAGACACTCAGAGGTGGATCTCTGCTATGTCGTCAACTTCCCAAAGGACAGAAAATACATCTCTTTGTTCCCTAACGAGGACTCCACAGGGGCAGCTGATGAAAACGTGAAGAAGGGTTCCAAGAAGACAGAAGATCAGAGACTTGCATTCAAGAAGGAGATCGAGCAGATGTTGAAGGATGACCAGCTTCCTATCTCATTACAGGACATTCTCGAGGGTAAGACAGGGGAAAGAACTACACTGGCCTCCAACTTTGAGTCCCAGAAAGTTAAGGAGACAGCGTTGGACGAAGGTGACGATGACGATGACTTCTTTGAGTGACCACTTATATAACAACTTTGACATCTTCAACGAAGAAAACCTCGTTGCTTGCTCTTCTCGTAAACGCGATTTCATCAATGACGCTCTCAGCAATCACGAAGGACTTGATCCCCCATTCACCTATACCAAATACCTCTGGGATCTTCTCCTTCAATGCTGGAAACAATGCGGTGTAGATCTTCATGTTCTCCTGGATATCCTCCTTGGTGATCTTAATCGACTTGGCTTTCCTCTGGAATCTTAACTCGATCCAGTCAGGTAACATCTTGTTGTCTTTGTAGTGCTTCTTGTTGCCACATCTGATGATCCAGAGAAGGACGGCTCTGTCGATATCATCTGAGCTTGCAAGCTTCTCGTAGGTTGGAATGCCGAATGTGAGCAGGAGGGAGTTGGCAAAAGTTTTGTCCTGCTTGTAGATACTCTTGAATGACAATGGCTTGTGGTCCTTGAGCAATGTCTTCTCCATCTTGGTAATGGCTTCAGATGTGAGCTGATACAACTGCTTCTGCGTGGTTCTGTAAATTTTCGCAGACTTGATGATGGATTGTGGGATATGACCCGGGATGGTTCCAAGTGACTTCTTCAGCGACTCCAATCGCTGGTTGACGATCTTCCCGAGTTGATCCAAGCCTTCGAGTGTGTTTCGCAATGTGGCTGTGTTCTCCCAAGAGAGCTTCACGAGGAAGCAGAACAACTTGACGAGATTCTTTGGTAGCACGTCGGACCTGTTGATGAGAAAGTGAACATCAGCACCGTCCAGTTCCACACCAAACTTCTTAGCGTTTTCAACTTGATCCTCTGGAATTCTCAATATCAATCTGGCAAAGTCCTGTTCGTTCTGCGGCAATGCAAAGCCGTAGTGCATCAATAACTCCTCATTGGACTTTGGCCCGTAATTGTTGAACACTTCCACTTCTTCACCCTCAAACTTCTGCTGGGTCTTGAAGAGGTAGGTCAATGCTTCTGTACCTTCAGCTTCCCATTTGACTTCAACATCATTATCATGGTTCAGCAAGTCGAAGATTGGAACGAGCATCACTTCTTCAACATCCTTGACGTCCTCCTTGTGTCCTAGCAAGTACAAGAATCCACGAGCTGACAGAATAGCATGGGCCCAGAGGAAGGCAGGGAAGGATGTCCAAGACTTCGGAGAGTTGAGGTAGGTGGCGAGTTGTTCAAACTTGACGTCCTTTGCAAGGGCGTAGAAGCTTAGATCTTCGTCAAACGTGGATGGCCTTTGCGATGGAGGAAGTGCACTCACAGTCTTATACCACACTTCGACAACCTTGCGGATTGTGCTGTCAAGAGAGCTGTGAAGGTCCGTTCCGAGAATCAGGGCACGCTCATCACCATCCCAGAAGAGAGGCGAGCCGGTGGATTTGCCATCCGGAAGAATGTCGAGGTATGGCTTGAAAAATTGGGAGATGTTCATCTGTGATGTCTTTGTCTCTTCTGCGTCAAATCTGAGCTTGGCCAAAAGGAGCATCAGAATTGGATTTCTGCTCTTCTGCTTCAGTTTGACTTCTGGGAAGTAATCCTGGGCCGTTTTTGGAGTGAGGGTGAGGCACTCTGGCACTTCGAGAAGCTTGTCCTCATCATTGTTGAAAGGGACCGATGAATCGAAGATGGCAGCAATACCGCGGTCATCAGTCTCCTTGAAGCTCACACCGCTATGGACAGTGGCGCCATGGGTGGTGGCCCACTCGAGCAGCCGTGAAAGTTGTGACATGATTAGTTGCTGTCTCAGACAAGGTGTCTCCCAGCGGTTATGGCGAAAAGGCGTCAAGAGGGCTCGATGATGGCGGAAAACGAGCCGCCAGTGCACCATAACCACTGACATAAGCAATTACGTCATTACCGGCCAACATCCGGTAAGCGCCACAGTGGAACCTTCGAGATCTTCATGTGTGCCGGTGCCGCCCTTGATTTTGACACTGACCCTCCGCAATCAAACAAGTGGCACCATTCGTGCGCTAGGAGCTGTCTTGATTTCTTCGATGCTCTTCGAGCAAGAACCAAATGTTGACACCAATCGTTGCATCCGCTGATACGCTGACAGACTCGGTTAAATGAAATGGACAATATTGTGTGGCCCCAACCAGAAAATTAGTAATTTACGGGCAGATCATGCGCGATCATGATCGTGCTCTTAGTACACCGTAGATATATAGGTATAGTTTGCAGGTCCAGAGTCCAGAGCTTCTCCAGTCTTCAACTCACACAACATACAAGAAATATGGTCAAGGTTGCGGTTCTTTACTCGTCCATTGACGGTCACACTGCTCGTCTCGCTAAGTCCGTCCTCGAAGGTGTCAACTCTGTTGAGGGCGTTGAGGGTACTTTGATCACATCCGAGCAGGCTTTGGAGAGGTCGGTCCTTGACGACTTGTCCGAGAACTACACAGCCATACTTTTTGGTACCCCAACCCTCATGGGGTCACCATCTGCCAAGTTCAAAGAGTTCATGGAGAGATCCTCTGGTGTCTACTTCAACAAGCTCTGGAAGAACAAGATCGCTGGTGGTTTCACCGTGGGTGGTTCCAGATCCGGCTCCAAGGTCAACACTCTAACTGACTTGGCCGTCTTTGCAGCTCAGCACGGTATGGTCTGGGTTCCGTTGACCATTCCGCCAGGTTGGAACATGTCTACTCAGAAGGAGAATGAGGGTCTTAACGGTTCTGGTTTCTTCCTTGGTGTTGGTGCTCAGGCTAACGTTGATCAGGACGGCACAGTCGCTCCAGCTGAGTGGGACCTCAAGACTGGCTATGTCTATGGGCAGAGAATGGGTGAGTTCGCCAAGATCTACGAGCCAACTTACCGGACTTTGCAGGAGAGAAAAATCTAAAGTGCACTAATGAGTCGCTGGTATGCTGAGAGAGATTAAAGCTTAGAGGTGCCTAAATAGATACGACTTGATGAATCATATTCAAAACTGCTTGTACAACAGTAAAGAGGATCCGGCTTTATCTGAGCTTGGGTGTCATCCCTTAGTTATGGTATCACACACCCGGCAAAATTCACTTACACTCCTCTACCATGAGTGTTGTACTCAATATGGACAGTTATTGGGCCCCTAAATAATCCAGCAGACGTATAGCTTCATAAAACATCGCATTGGTCCCAATATAAACATTTCAGACAGACACATATGACTCGTAGGCAATATCGAATGCGTCATTGACCATCATCAGCACAGCTTCGCCACGGCCACGGAACTGCTCAACAACATCCAGCTCACAGCGGACAATACCGTTACGCCCACCCCTGACCATCTGTGGCATGGCTCTCTTGATAGCAAACAGCTCTCTTGTGGCCTTGTCGGCCAAGATAACAAACCATGACTCCTTTTGTGTCTTTGGGAAGCGTGGTAGCAGCATCTTGAACTCTCTGTTGACAGGCGTGTTTGTGTGCTCGAGCAACACCTTGAACAAAGGACCGTCCTGCTCGAGCGAAAACTTTCCGATTGGGAGTTTGGACACGGCGTTCTGGAACTCCTTCTTGTCGTGAACCTTCTTACCACGAACAGCGCTGTTCAATCTCATCTGTGTCTCAGCGGCGAAGATCTCCCCAGAGACACCATCGCCATCACCAATCTCCAGACGCTTAAGGGTGGTGCCACTGAGAGCGCTCACTGGCTCATCGTCGAACCAACAGCCCTGCTTGACACACTGCATCACCTTGATGAACATCAGCACGGTGTCCAAGTATCCCAACTCAGCAGCAACGTCGATGTAGGATTGCAGAATACGCAACGCCTGGTCAAGCATTGTCACTGTGTCCTGGACGTAATCGGCGATTGGCAAGTCAGCTCTGGACATGTGTGCCTGGAGAAGGAGGAATGTCTTGATGTGTGGATCCCAGATTGGTCTCTCACCCAAGTCCGTGTGTGGATAGCGGAGCTGCTCAGACATCTCAGCGTTCATGATCTCCTCACCATGACGTGTTGGCAACTCGTCGTATTCAGTGGCCTCGGAGAGGAATCTCAAGCACTCACGGAATGTGTTGTGTGGAGTGATCTGTCCCACAAGGTTTCTCATCGTCTTGTGTGACAAGTAGTAGTACGATGAGATGCTCAAGTACGGTGTACCAATCAGAGTATCCTCGTTGACAATCACACAGGAGGACTCAGCCAAGTTCTGGATAGCAGTATCAATCAACTCAGACAAGTACTTGCTTACACCCGCAGTCGAAGTGTCCTCAATGTTGTAGTAGGTCGGGTTATTGTGAGCTCTTCTGAACAGGAAGGTCCACGTCAAGAAGTCCATGGCGTCCTGTCTCGACTTGATGGTACCGGCAGAAATCTCAGCACCGATATGGTCGTCCAAAACCTTATGTAACGACGACTCCACTGGAAAACCAATGTTGAGGAAGTGCTTGTAGAACATCTTCTTGGACTCCTTTGTGTACACCATGGCTATACCGCTTGTGTCGTAGGCCGGACGGCCAGCACGACCCATCATCTGAAGGATATCAGGTCAGGTCCATGTCTCTGTAACCCTCGATCTTTGCGTCAAAGAACTGCGTACCCTTGATAACAACGAGGTGAGCAGGCAAGTTCACACCCCAAGCCAAAGTCGAAGTAGCAACCAATATCTGGATCTTGTTATCCTGGAACAATTTGTGCGAGATGTCACGGTCGCTGTTCACCAAACCGGCATGATGAAGGCCAATACCAAACTGGAGAGCCAGCTTCAGCGTCTCATCCTTAACCTTTGGCAACCACGTGTTCAACTCATCCTCATCCATCTTCAAGAAGCGACGTGGGTTCTCCTCAACACCACACAAGTGGATCAAGTCGAGAGCTGTGAGTCTGGTTTGACGACGAGAGGCAACAAAGATCAAGACCGGCTTGTCGGGAGAGTGCGCTTTGATGGCGTTGAATGCTGGTTTGTTCATGCTCTTCATCAACGGACAGAATGCCAAGTTGTCCTGGAACCCATCGATGTACATCTCCAATGGGACAGGTCTGACTGAAGATGGGAAGTTGAAGAGACCATCCTTGACACCGAGCCAGCCAGCCATATCGAAGGCATTGGACACAGCGGTGGAGAGACCGAGCAGTCTGATCGGCTTCTTGGTCTTGGACTCAATGTACCTCATACGACTGACAATCATCTCCAAGATCGGACCACGGTCACTGGCGAGCAAGTGGATCTCGTCCATAATCACAAGTGATACCTGCTGGACAAACTTTCTCGTCTGCCAGTTACGGGAAATACCGTCAAACTTTTCCGGAGTAGTGATGATGATGCTGGCATCACGGACCTCACCGGGAGCAGGAATATTATCACCAGTCAGCTCGACAATCTTATGGCCAGTGGTTGGTGTAAGTCTTGCTCTCCAGTCGTCAACTCTCTCACGGACAAGCGCCTTCATCGGAGCAATGTACACCACCTTACTCCCTGGGAAGTCCCTGAACGCATGCCAAATAGCCAGTTCGGCAACAACCGTCTTACCAGAACCAGTAGGAGAACCGACAAACACAGAGTCGTTGGTGTTGTAGAGTGTGTGGAAGGTCATCGTCTGCATGGCGTTAAAATACCGGAATTTTGGCTTGTAAATCTTCTCCACCTCTTCGTTGTGCAAAGCGGTGATTGGCAATGGGTTCAGCTTGAGCAACTTAGTCTGCAAAGTCTCGTTGTGCGGTCTGATCAGATGCTGGAACGAGATACTGTGCGCAGTCTCAGAACCAAGCCAAGTGTCAGAGATCACACGGACAATCACCTGTGGTGGTAGCGGATCTGCCAGTGGGATCATGAAGTCCATCTCGTGTGGGTGGTTCAGCTGTTTTCTGTTGAGGATGAACTTCTCGAAGTGGAGGATCTCAGACTTGTCACTCTCCTCGACCAAAACCCAGAAGAACTGAGCGTTTCCGTGCAACTTCTCGTCCCAAACAAAGTCTGGTTCTAGGGTCACATGCACTCTCATAACGTTTTGAGTGATCGGGAAGATCTCAGCATCGATCAACACTGTAGGGAAACGCCCAATGAGCTTGTACAGCGTCGACCCCATCTTCATGTTGTGCACCAAGTCACCAAGCTCACGAGGCTCCAGTTGTCTCAGGTCCTCCATGGATGGGTCCTTGGACTCAATCAATCTCATGATCTGCTGTGGGAGGTCAAACTGTCTGAGTGGATGTTCATAGGACCAAATTCTCTTCTCGATGGACTTGCAGATGGACAGCATCACCTTGGCAAAGTTACCCCAGCGTCTGTTGATACCAATGAGGAACAGGGCCCGGCAGATTCTGGTAGAGTTTTGAGCGACATAGTTCGTATCGGCAAACAAAGAGGAGTCCTTTATACCAGCACGGGAGATATAGGCCTGGAGCAAAACGTTGGTCTTACCTTGCGAGGATTCAATCTCAGCACCGATCTGGCATGGAGCCTTGGAGTCCATGAGCAGTTGTAGCTCCGTAGCTTCTTCTTGCCTGAACTTGAGACCGTCAAACTCGCTAGACATCGAGATCATCGAGAGAACATCAGCCTCAGAGGCACGAGGATTGCACACCTGGTTGAAAATCTCGATCGTGTCGTTGAGCAAATAGAAGTCCGAAGCGATACGACCCAAGTCCTTGGTGATGAACGACATAGATCTCTCGTCAAAGACAATCATCTGCAGAGCGTGAAGCCTTCTGGCAGCGTCAATGATCATCTGTGTTCTCTTACCAAACAACTGTGGATCGTCATGCAGCTCCTTCCACTCGATACCGTAGGCGAATGGGTTCTGTCTCATACGAACAAACATGTAGGTGTAGCCCAACCACTTGACAGCCTCATCAACGTTTGTCACAGTGCCCAGAGAGATCTCAGCGTTCAGGTTATCGACAAGTTTAGCACTCAGCTTAGACTCGATCGGATGTTGGGAAGTGAGGAGCTTGACGTACTCATCCAGGCGGTCACTCGTTGTGCAGAGAATACCGGTACCGTACTTCTCGAACTGTGGACGACCGGCACGTCCAAAGATCTGGATCACGTCGGAGATGCCCAGGTCGGTGAATCCACCCTTCTTGGCGTCGTACACCTGTGTACCCTTGACAATGACAACAGCAGCTGGCAAGTTGACACCCCAGGCCAACGTGGCGGTACAGCAAAGCACCTTGACAGCACCTGCCATGAACATCTTCTCCACGAGATTACGTTCTGAACGGAGCATACCGGCGTGGTGGACGCCGAAACCGGACTGGAACAACTCTCTCAAGTCCTTGTTGTGTTGCTTACCCATCTCTCTCTCAAAGCGGGCGTGGTCCTTCGAGTTCGAGCAATCAAAGAGTGACTCCTCGTGGTAATCTCTGGCAAAGCCCATGAACGTTCTTGCAGTCTTCACTGTGTCCTTTCTTGAGTGGACAAAGACCATGACCTGGGCACCGTTTCTCAGTTCTTCGACGAGCTTCTCGTAAGAGACCTGGTCAATGTTCTTCATAGACTCCCTCGAGCCAGCTTTCCCTCTAACACCAATCAACTCCTGTCTTAATGGAATGGGTCTGAAAGACTGATCAAAGAAGAACATACCGATCTGTCTGTTAACACCGAGGAAATCTGCAACATCGACAAAGTTCGGCAGCGTGGCAGAGAGACCAACAACTCTGATCATAGACTGCGTACTCTCCACTTGTCTCAATGTACGAGCAACAAGTGTCTCAATGACAGAACCTCTATCTTCATGCAAGAGGTGGACCTCATCAATGATCAGCAACTGCACTTTGCTGACCAGGTCATTATCTCCTGTTGTCTTTCTCGTGACGACATCCCACTTCTCAGGCGTGGTGACAATGATCTGTGTTGAAAGGATCTCAGCCTTCGTCAGCTGCATATCACCCGTGAGTTCTCTTACTTGGATTCCGAGCCATTGGAGCTTCTTGCTGAACTTCTCCACGATCTCAGCAGCAAGGGCCTTGAGCGGCGCAACGTACACGATCTTGAACTCGGAGTAGTCAATGTCCAGAGTACTCTCGGTTTCCGTGGTGAACTGCGAAATGGTATGGAGGATCGTCAGCAGGGCAACATCTGTCTTACCGGCACCTGTAGGTGCGCAAACCAGCATATTTTCGTTGGTGTTGTATGCGACTGGGTAGACCAGGGATTGCATCCTGTTGAGCTGTGTGTACCCCTTGAACGTACCCTGGCAGAGTGCGTCAAGCTCGTTGATCATCACTGGGACCTCGGTCACTTTTCGTAGTCGTTTGTGTTCCTGAATCGGGATGGTGATCTCTTCGTACTGAGCCTTGGAGACACGCTCAGTCCCTGGTGGCAGAACGAACTTCTGGCCATTGAATGCGATGGTGTTCCCTCCGTCATACTGCTTGAAGACGTGTGGGTACTTTTGTGTGGTCTGTGCGGGAAGTAATTCCTCGTTCTGAGCCTTTTCTCTGTTCTTCTTCACTTGGTTGCGGATGTCCTGCTCACTGAGAAACTCCTTCTTCTTCTTCTGCTCGGAGCGCTGCGATGTCATGTCTGTCAACAACCGCTCCTTCTCGGAAATGATGAATGATATAAGGTCAAACTCGTCAAACCCAAGCATATCAAAAAGAAGAGACTGCAGGTGGTCGTCAGAGGTCTCCGTGGAGAGCATAGAGACGATCGACTCAAGCAGATCTTGGGAGTTCATCTGTGTGTCTGGTTTGCTGGCAACCCGCTCACACTCCATCTTCAGCTTTTCAAACTGATTCTCAGAGCCGTCATCCTCGGAGGTATCATCTTCCTCTTCCTCGAGGAACGTGATGTCGCCGAACTTCTCGATCAGCTTCATGTCAACTTCGACCTCGTCGTTGTCGATCTTGGGCACGACGAGCCCATCGACATCAACCTGGCCGCTCGCCACCGCCAAAGCTTCACCTAGCGTTGCCATCGCTCGCATGAACGAGCCCGTCGAGTTCACAGAGTACTGTACGGACATTGTGTCTTGTTGTCTGAGGTGTGATTGTTCCTGTGGCGAATCGTGAGGTTGCCCATCGCTTTTGTTCAAAGCTCCGGCCGCTTCCCAGCTGGAAATGTGTGTGGCCCATACCATCGCTCGCTTAGTCAACAATTACGCCAGCAACACCTGGACACCACGAATACGGGGGCGACCGATTTATTCGCCACACAGCTGTCGATAGCCTTTCGCTGTGAATCAGACAGCGCAGCCACCCGCTCAACTGCGCATCCCACTGACTATCCACAGCCACAATGGATATCATTCTCGCCATCAAGCTCAAAGACAGCGTTCTCGTTGCCACCTCCAAGGCTGTGTCTAGAGGTATCTCCATTATCAAAGCCACCGACGACAAGACCAGACCACTGAGTGACCACACAGTCATGGCCTTCTCCGGAGAGGCTGGTGACAACGTCCAGTTCGCCGAGTACATCCAGGCCAATGTCCAGTTATACGGCATAAGGGAGAACTACGAGCTGTCTCCAAAGGCAATTGCCAGCTATACGAGAAACACCCTTGCCAAGTCGCTGAGATCGAGAGTGAGTTTGAGTGTTCCATCCCACCAATTGACAAAGGCATACTAACAACATTGGCAGAAACCATACCAAGTCAACGTCCTCATCTCAGGGTACGACACCAAGACGAACGAGCCATACCTCAGTCAGATCGATTACCTCGGCACCAACGTCGAATTGCCGTACGCCGCCCACGGGTACGCCGCCTTCTACACCTTCTCGCTCCTTGATCACCACTACAGACCGGACTTCACCGTGGATCAGGGCTTGAAACTCATGGATCTCTGTGTGAAGGAGCTCCAGACCAGAATGCCAATGGACTTCAAGGGTGTCTACATCAAGGTTGTTGACAAGGATGGTATAAGGGAGATTGACCCGGTCGCTGAGGCCTGAAATGTGCCATGGATTGGTACATTTCTAGATGGTCTACTTAGTTGCAGAAATTGATCGTTATGAGTTAATCTTTTCCGGGCTGTAGTAGTGATTTTTCGAATAAAACGCGTTATTTGCCTCCCATTCATACGCTGAAAATGGTTAGTGGCCCGGGCGCGTAAACAAATTTGAGAGGCGGGAGGCCAAACTTTGTCACTTCATCGGAGCCTGTTAGCTGTGAGGTAGCTCCACTGTTTTGAGCTGGCATACCGGAGATCATGCCAGCTACACTTCCCGAGATCAAGAAGCAGATATGCGAAGAAGCAGGGGTCGATGACGAAGACCTTGCAGATTTTGTCTGTCATCTATTTGCGGAGGCATCGACACTCCAAGACTTCAGATCCTCGCTGGAGAGTAACGGGGCAGAGTTCCCTACTGAGTTCGTCACCAAGCTCTTCTACTCTCTACGTCAAGCCACGAAACCAACAACTGTCAAGACCGAAGAGACACCAGACGTGGTACCCAAGCAGGAAGAACCAACCAGTTTCCTCTCACTCCCGAATGAGGATAATCACATCAAGGAAGAAGACTCCAAGAACCTCATACATCTCTGGGACGACTTCAAACACGAAGATGAACACAAGCCGCCAGCTACACGAACACGATCTCGCAGTCCGCCACGTCATGTCAAGAACGAGTACAGAAACAGGGACCAGGACGAAGTGCCCGTCGTTGGCAAAATCTACAAGGGACGTGTAAGGAACATCACCAACTTCGGTGCCTTTGTGAGGCTTGAGGGAGTCGGTGGAGGAGTGGATGGACTGTGCCATATCTCTCAGCTTGCTCGCCACAGAGTTGAACACCCTTCGGATGTTGTGAAGAGAGACCAGGACGTGTACGTGAAGGTGAAGGAGGTGAATGGCCGCAAGATTGGACTGAGCATGAAGGATGTGGATCAGTTCACCGGTGAGCTTGTCGAGGAGGAAGATCCACGTGGAAGACGTGAGGTCTACACACACGAGAACGACAACGCCAAAAGACTCACCTCTCCCGAGCGCTGGGAGCTCAGGCAGCTCATCGCATCCGGTGCCATCTCTGCTAAGGACCATCCAGAGCTCATGGAGGAGGATAAGCCAGATACGCCGGCATCAAAGACTTCTGTGGAAGAAGATCTTGATGTCGAAGTCAAACAGTCCGTTCCGCCGTTCCTTGCGGGTATGAACATCGATGTACACAAGCTTACACCGAACAAAGTTGTCGCATTGCCCGAGGGCTCATTGAACAGAGCAGCTATGACCGGGTCAGCACTGGCTAAGGAGCGCCGCGACAAGAAGATCAAGGAGATGAAGGAGAAGCGTGAAGCTGCGATGAAGGAGAAGAACGCCACGAAGAAGAGCACCGAGGACCCACTTGTTGCCGGTGTCGCTGATGATGATGTCGATCCAGTCGAGCTTCAGCGGAGAGACAACAAGAATGTCACTTTTGGTAAGAGAACCAACTTGCCTATGAAGCAACAGAGAGAGTCCCTCCCCGTGTTCAAAGTGAAGGACAAGCTGATCCAAGCCGTCAGGGACAATCAGTTCCTCGTGATTGTTGGTGAGACAGGTTCTGGTAAGACCACACAGTTAACTCAGTATCTCCACGAGTCCGGCTTCTCCAAGACTGGTGTCATCGGCTGCACGCAGCCACGTCGTGTCGCAGCCACTTCGGTGGCGAAGAGAGTTTCCGAAGAGATGGGTGTCCGTCTTGGTGACGAGGTTGGTTACACTGTGAGATTCGACGATGTCAGTTCTCCCAGAACCAAGATCAAGTACATGACAGATGGTATGCTACAGAGAGAGGCTCTCGTGGATCCAGACATGTCCAAGTACTCTGTGATCATGTTGGATGAGGCTCACGAGAGAACCATCGCCACTGATATCCTCTTTGCCTTGTTAAAGAAGGCTGCCTCCAGAAGACCGGACTTGAAAGTGATCGTCACGTCTGCAACTTTGGACGCCAACAAGTTCTCCAAGTTTTTCAATGGTTGTCCCATCATGGAGATCCCTGGAAGAACGTTCCCGGTTGAGATCTTGTACACCAATGAGCCGGAGACCGACTACTTGGCCGCAGCCTTGGACACCGTGATGCACATACACGTCTCAGAAGGCGCAGGCGACATCCTTGTCTTCTTGACCGGTGCTGATGAGATTGAGACTTCGGTAGAGGTCTTGAATGAAAAGGCTAAGGCCCTTGGTGACTCTGCTGGCGAGCTTATTGTTTTGCCAGTCTACTCTGCACTCCCCTCTGAAATGCAGTCCAAGATCTTTGAACCAACACCACCAGGTTCAAGAAAGGTCATCCTTGCCACAAACATTGCCGAGACCTCCCTGACCATTGACGGTATCTTCTATGTGGTGGACCCAGGCTTCTCCAAAATCAACATGTATGACCCAAAACTCGGTATTGATACGTTGACGGTGAAGCCAATCTCGCGTGCCCAAGCCAACCAGAGATCGGGAAGAGCGGGAAGAACGGGCCCTGGTAAGTGTTACAGATTGTACACTGAACTGGCATACGAAAATGAGATGTTGCCAAACACTGTACCGGAGATTCAGAGACAGAACTTGAGTAACACGCTGCTCATGCTCAAGGCCATTGGCATCAACGATCTTGTCCACTTTGAGTTCATGGATCCACCATCGACAGAGTCCATCATGCTTTCCTTGAACGATCTGTACTATTTGAGGGCTGTGGATGATGAGTCAAGGATTACCACGATTGGGCGCAATTTAGTCAACATCCCAGCAGAGCCAAAGATCTCCAAGACCTTGATCGAGTCGATCCACTACAAGTGCTCAGACGACATGATCACCATCTTTGCAATGATCACCACACCGAACATCTTCTTCAGACCAAAGAACAAGGAGGAGCTCGCTGACCGAAAGAAGGCTCGCTTCCACCATCCACACGGAGACCACCTCACCTTGCTCAATGTGTACAACCACTGGGTCAAGAGCAACTTCTCAAGGGATTGGTGCCAGGAGAACTTCATCCAGGAGAGATCGTTGAAGAAAGCCCGTGAAGTTAGAAGACAACTTGTCGACATTTTCAAGAGAAACAGATATCCTCTGGTGAGCTGTGGAAGAGACACAAATGCTGTCAGAAAGGCCCTCTGTTCCGGATTCTTCCGCCATGTTGCTAAAAGAGACCAGAAGGAAGGGTACAAGACCTTGGAGGAGGGCACTCAGGTGTTCATTCACCCGGGGTCCAGTGTCCGCAGCACGCCACAATACGTCCTCTACGACACTATCAGAAACACCACAAAGGAGTACATGAACCACGTCACAGTCGTGGAGCCACAGTGGTTGATCGAGGTTGCACCAGAGTTCTTTGAGGCCAACGGGTCCAAAACTCAGGCAAAGAGAAAGGCGGAGAAGATTGTGCCGCTTTTCAACAGACACAGCAAGGACCAGAACGAGTGGAGACTGAGTAGACCCGGTGCAGGTAGTGAAAAGAAGAGATTTAGAGCCTGAAATACAACGAATGACTGCCGATGACCGCTGAAAACCGATAAAGAGTAAACTGTGATGTGGCCCAGACCAGATGCTCTCGGCATCAAACGAGTTCGCGAAAGTGGGCACAAATTTTAACGCTGAGAGCTCACTAGCGGGGACGGCGTGTGGTGTCTCTACACTGGTTCAGGAGCAGAATAGGAGTAATGGCTGACGAAATCCTTGCAGCATTGAGGGCCAAGTGTGAGTTATCTTTGAATGTCTTTTTTGTCCATCCTATCAGCCGTACTAATAAGGTTAACCAGTGGCTCAAGATCAACAGGCCCAAATACAGCCGTCACAGAACCCATCACAACACCACCCATCACAACCTCGTGCGGAGGAGTCTCGCCAACAATCGACCTACACATCCCGAGATCACAGAGAGGGGAGAGGATCAAGAGACTACAGAGACTCACGGGACCACAGAGATCACAGAGAACATGGTGATCACCGTGACAGCCGAGGCCCGCCTCGAGACCAACGAGACGCCAGAGCCCCGAGAGACAGAAGAGATTACAGGGACCATCGTGATTACAGAGATGGTGACAGACGGGGATATAGAGAACGTGACTCCAGAGAGTACAGAGGAAGCTACGACAGACGCGATGACCGTCGTGATGACAGAAGAGGGTACGACAGACGTGATGACCGCAGAAGAGACAACCGCTACGACGACAGAAGAAGGGACTATCCTGCAAGAGACAGAGAGTCGTGGAGAGATGAGCCCGTGGATCTGGCAAACGTGGCTCCACTCGAGAAGCTGGAACGCAAGACTCTATGGGATGTGATTCCTAAGGGTTTTGAGAAGGTGAGCTCAGAGCGAGCCAAGATTTCCGGTCTCTTCCCCCTTCCTGGTGAAGCAAGAAAGGTCGATGTCTCTACTCTCGAAGGTCTTGTGAGCAGTGGTGATTTGAGTACACAAGCCTCGATCTTGTTCGAACAGGTGAGTATTGATGCTCTTTCTTCCAGAGCTGCTAGGGAGCTCATCATAACTGGTGTTGAGTTCTCCTTGTACCCTGCTGATCGACTTGTGGAGAACCTTAAGAACTACATGAACACTCTCGCCATCGAGGGCGCAATGATTTTAAGCCACCAGCTCATCCAGAACAAGTACCTCGTGCTCCGTCTCTCCAATTACGAAATCACAACCGCACTTTTCTGCTCCTTCTACGCTCTCCAAAAAGAGCTCAATCTGAAGATCCAAATCTCCCGTCCACAAGGATACATCATCCCAACCAAGGACTCTCAATCAAAGGTCCCAGAATCTTCCCAAAAGCTTGCGATCGTCAACCTTCCTGAGGACATCACAGAACAGGAGATAAAGGAAGATCTCGACGACATCGCCATGACAACAAGCATCGAACTGTTGAAGGACAAGGAAGGGAAATCCAAGGGCATTGCATTCTTTTCATTCAAAGAGCTCTCAAACGACATTGCATTGCAACAGATCCGCAAAATTGTCATAAGAGAAGTCACACTAGATGCAGTTGTCGCATGTGCCGGTCTTCCACAGCTTGAGGAGGTGACTTTCAGATCTTTCTCTCGTGTTGTGAGCACACCCACTGTGAACATCGAGTCCAACGTCCTGGTATTGCTAAATACCATCCAGCCAGAGGAGTTGAAGAAGGAGGCTGCAAGAGAACGTCTCCGTGCTGATATCCTGGATGAGTGTTCAAAGTTCGGCCCTGTGGAGTCTCTGAAGATTCCTGAGCCCGATGAGAAGTACAGACGGACTCTAAAGCATCTAAACACCAGTGTTGGTAAGGTCTTTGTTAAGTTCAACAACAAAGAGGACGCTGTGAAAGCTGCTCAAGGTTTGAACGGTAGAAAGTACTACGAGAGAACGGTTCTAGTCTCCTTCATCCCGCAGTATGACTATGACTTGGATCTATACTGATGACACTCCAAAGTAATGTACTGCCACGATTTCTACGTCTGCTTCAATGAATCCAACGTGTATAAAAATCAAAAAATCTTAAATGAACCTGTACTCCTCCAAAACCAAAATGAAAGTAAACTCGATATAAACAGAAAAGAAAAAGCCTGGAGGCACAGTCGTATGTGTTGAAATGTACCTGTAACAAACCCTCCCAAAAGCAACGTAACAATCTCACTCCTAGATGATAGGTGTAACACCTCACAACAAGGGTGTGAACTCTGGAGCCTGTTCCTCCTCCTTTACCCCAGCGACACCCCTAGATCTGCACAAAGGGCAATTGTTCTTCCCCTTGAGCAACCAAGTATCAATACACTCTCTGTGATAGAAGTGGTGACAACTGTCCAACTTCCGAACAACGTCGTGGTTCTCGTAGTTGCCCAAACAAATGTGGCATCTCTCAGCCAACCCATCATTCTTCAAAACAGCGTGAGACGACTTGGCCACAAAAGTCTCGTCACAAACCAGATCCATCTCAAACAACTGGTCATCGTGCTTGTTTAATTCCTCCTCAGTGGCCACCTGGGGCTTCACCTGCCCGATGAGCTCCTGTAGGTTCAGTAAGTCCTCGTACGTAGGATTCTCATTCATAAGAGAAGGAGCGGATAACAAGGGATGGTTCCAAGAGAAAGAGTTACCCATCACAAAGATGACCCAGGAGCGCTGTGTGCCACGAGCAGCAGCGCTCTCTGACCCCTGCCCAGTTGGCTGTGGTGCGTCTGTAGGGCGTACCGTAGCTGAACTGTTTTCGGTGGATGTACCTTCTGGGCGAACCTCCTGACGGCTCTGCGTTGAACGAGATGGCCCACCACGGACAAACCAGTCAACATCGTCTTGCATTGGTCCATTGACATTCATGTCAGGGCCTGGTTGTACAGAACGTACACCGACAATCATCACTGGCACGGATGGCGTGTCGTTTGTTCTTACTGCTGGTGGCGGTGGTGTATCAGCTGCCGAGCTTACTGTGGTAGATGGCGCCGTTGAGAATGCACCGGAGGTGGAGGTCGAGACGCCGGTGGAGGATCCATCCTGCGAGCGTGGTGTTGTATCGTTGTCAAATCTGAAGGCTCTGAAGAACGTCATGTTATCAGCGTTGGCATCGTTATAGTTCCTTGAGAGTTCCTGGGTCAACAAACCATCTCTTAAAGCAGTAATGAAGTCCTGGAAAGTGGAGTCGCTGCTGTCCTCGCCATGTCTGGAGGAGTTGTCGAATCTCCGACCATTAGCATTAGATGTACCCATTAAAGTCAGCACGGTGGATGTGGCGGCAACCTCCAACAATCTTGAAAGCATGACTGTCTGGTGTTCGAATGAGATAGGACCGTTGGCACTGAGGTCGGAAGACGATCTTCTTGAACTTCCTGTGGGAGCGGGTTCCTGTTGCAGGTTCCGTAATGTAGCGGACAAGTTCTGTGCAATGCTGTCCATCTCGTCCATGAATCTGTCCTCCAGCGGCGGCTGCGCCTGATCCGAGTTGCTCACAAGGTCGTTGAGATTTGTGAGTGCAGACTGTGGTCTGTCTCTTGTGGTGTTTCTGAAGGTGCCAGGGCTGACATTAGAACGAACTGCCGATGATGAGAGTGCGCTCGTTCCCGGTGTTGTTGCGTGGGTATCGGAAGATGGGGAATGGGTGGAAGAACCGGAGCGTGGCCAAAATCTCAGGGGCAGAAGACGTCTTCTGCGTGAGGGTGGCAAGCTGGACAGCGTGTTGGACGAGGACCGTCTTCTTCTGACAGACTGCTGTGGTCGGATTGAAGCCGCCGTGGCAGCAGCCGGTGGCGCTGAAGTGGGCGGCAGGGGCAGTTGGTGTGTCTGTTGCTCGCGCTGATGCTGGGGTTGCTGGTCGCTGGAACTCTGGCCTGAAGGCGTAGAGATCCTGCTGGTATACTGTCCCATGGTGTGTATGGTGCTAATGCAAACTGTGCTCTGTGTGTGAGTGGTGCGTGGAAAATGAGCTGAAGCGCTGTTTTTAGCCTTCCTTGAGGGGTCACCAGACTTTGTACAATCAGATGTGGCTATGAAATGACAAGCTCTGGAGCGCGTACGGAACGTCGCGAATCCCTCCCGCGAAAACCTCCGGGGCTGACAAAGCAGCGCTGGATAAGGTAAGTGGTGTGCAGGTGTTATATCTGGGAAGGGCCGCGCCTAGCTGCCCTTCAACCCGGATGACCTGCTCATGTGTTGGTGGGTCTAGCTGGGGGCTGCCAGGATCAAATTTTGTCTTGAAGGTGTGCTAGGCCGCTTCAAAATCACCATAGTTAGTGGCACGTGATATACGTATCAGTGCTCTACATAGATATCTCACCCCGCGTTAAGGAGCCGCGGTCAGACAAGAAAGGTTGACTCCGCCCACATCTAGAGTAAGCTTGACTCGGGATATGTGACTCCGCCACACCAACCCTTTTTCTCCACAGCCCCGGAGGAGCCCGCGCCATCCCCGGCGAGTTTGGGGTTTCTGATCTGATGGGCGGACGGAGCACGGAGCTGGGCGAAGAGCAAACAGTCACTCTATTGGCCTCGGTTTCCATACCACCGACACAGAGCGGTGACCTTATAAATGGGTGAAATTTCCCCAGAATTTCTTCTCCCAACATATCCAGTACTGCACCGATCTTTCCCCAGCCCAATTGATAATGACAGCCACCGACAGTCCATTCCCAGAGACCCAGGACATCCTGAAGGGTGTCGAAGTGAGAGCCAGAGTTCCATCCAATGCTAAGCATATTGTCACTCCGGAGGCACTCGCTTTCATTGCCGTCCTTCACCGCACTTTCAACAACACAAGAAAGAGACTTCTTTCCAACCGTCAGATTGAACAATCCAAGCGTGATGCTGGTATCCTCCCAGATTTCCTCCCAGAAACTGCCTACATCAGAGATGACCCAACTTGGAAGGGTCCACCACTTGGTCCAAAGCTCCAGGACAGAAGAACCGAGATCACTGGTCCTTCCTCGAGATCAATGCTCGTCAATGCGCTGAACGCCAACGTTGCTACCTACATGTGTGACATGGAAGATTCTGCCACACCAACATGGCTCAACGTTATTGACGGCCAGGTGAACTTGTTTGACGCAGTCAGAAAGCAACTGGACTTCAAGAAGGGCAACAAGGAGTACAAGCTCAACCTGAACAAGCACATTCCAACCCTGATTGTGCGTCCAAGAGGCTGGCACCTGGAGGAGAAGCACATCGTTGTCGATGGTGAACCGGTGAGTGGTTCCATCGTGGATTTTGCTTTCTATTTCTTCCACAACGCTAAGGAGACCATCGCACAGGGCTTCGGGCCTTACTTCTACTTGCCAAAGATGGAGCACCACTTGGAGGCCAAGCTGTGGAACGACATCTTCAACGTTTCGCAAGACTACGTCGGTATCCCAAGAGGCACCATCAGGGCTACCGTCTTGATTGAAACTTTGCCAGGTGCATTCCAGATGGATGAGATTATCTACCAGTTGAGAGAGCACTCTGCTGGTTTGAACTGTGGTCGCTGGGACTACATCTTCTCATACATCAAGTGTTTGAGAAACCACAAGGAGTTCATCTTACCAGACCGTGCACAGGTGAACATGAGTGTCGGGTTCATGTCCTCATATGTCAAGTTGTTGATCTACACCTGTCACAAACGTGGTGTCCATGCTATGGGTGGTATGGCTGCGCAGATCCCAATCAAGAATGACCCAAAGCGTAACGCCATTGCTATGGAGAATGTGAAGAAGGACAAGTTGAGAGAGTTCAACGCTGGTCATGATGGTACTTGGATTGCTCACCCTGCTCTTGCTGCAGTCGCCAATGAAATCTTCAAGCAGATGCTCACGCCAAACCAGATCAACTCTCCAAAGGGTACGGAGGGGTACATCCCAATCACCCAGAGAGACTTGCTTTCCCCATATGTTGAGGGCGGTGCCATCACCGAGGCTGGCATCAAGGCCAATCTGGAGATCGGTATCTCATACATTGAGGCTTGGTTGAGAGGTGTGGGATGTGTTCCAATCAACTACTTGATGGAGGATGCGGCCACCGCTGAGGTGTCCAGATCCCAGTTGTACCAGTGGGTCCACCATGGTGCTAAGACTGACACAGGTAAGAGTATTACTCCGGACTACACTGCTAAGCTTCTTGGTGAGGTTGTCGAGGAGCTTGCATCTAAGGCCAAGCCTGGTCATAAGTTCTATCAGGCTGCCAACTACTTCAAGGATGATGTCACCGGTAAGAAGTACCACGACTTCTTAACAACGTTGATCTACGATGAAGTTACCACAATTGAGAGACCAATCTCCGCTAACAAGTTGTGATCACTGGTTTCATGATCAAGTGTCTGACTGGCTCAGTACATTCGCTCAATTTGCTTACTTTACCTTCTTTTCCACTCCAAAAAGAAAATCAATTCAAATTCTAATTAACTTTTTCTCTCTGCCTTGTAAGCGCCTGAGCATTGCTGTGATCTCATGGGTGGCCGATCTTTGGACCCCAGTTTGGTTCACCCTCGCCGTTGTGCAAAAGTCTGTTCGCCGTTGACGGCTTCGAAGCCATGCTGTCCTCTGGGATAGCATCTGTGAGAGCGTAATTGATCACTCTGTCAACAGCCTGCACACCATCATCACCCATTCCCATGAAGTAGGCCACCATACCACCAGCAATGCCGGTTGACAAAGACGTACCTGACTTGGTGGTAAGGCCCCTGGTTTCCTTGGTGAAGATCCCGGTGGTGTTCACGACTGCACCAGTGGTGAAGACATCCACACATGGGCCCCAGTTACTGAAAGGCGTGATCTTGTCCTCCCAGTCGACAGATCCAACAGTCAAAGAGCCCTTGGCACTTGCCGGAGAGTATTCGCAAGCGTCCAGACCGTCGTTACCGGCTGCGACAATCACCGGAAGACCCTCCTTGACAACAGCCTCGACAGCACCGTTCAAAATGGCGTTCTTCTTCATGATCAAAGGGATAATGACAACAGTTGGCCTTTTGGTGACCTTGGAGTCTTCGGTTATCAAGTTCAATGCACTGATGACAGAACCCAACCTGGTTCTACCCTGCTTGTCGGTAACCTTGACATCGAACAAGTTCGCCTTCTTGGCAACACCAAAGAGCTCACTTCCAACAACACCGGCAACGTACGTTCCATGACCGACCACAACCTTGTCGCCTTCCCTGGTATAGTCAGCGATCTTGGTCACTCTGCCCTTGAGCTGTGGGTGGTTACTGTCGATACCGGAATCCAAGATGTAGACATCCACGCCAATCCCACCACTTGGGTCGTAGACATAGTCCAAGCTTTGTCCCTGTCTCAATTTCTTCTGCTGGGACAATCTTGCAAGATGCATAGGAGCGTTCTCTTGGACCTCAGCGGAAACCAACTCTCTGTCGATGGAGATAGTGCTGATGTTTGGATCTTCATGGAGCAGGTTGATGAGCTTCGGGTCAAAGTCGCCGACGACACCTTTGAAGTTACCGATACTGAAATGGTCAACACCAATCTGGGACAAAGAGGCAGCATTCACAATGTTCGGATCGGTCTCGTAGTATGACAGCACGAAGGATTCAACATCGTAGTTCTTCTTGAATTGAACGACGAATCTGATGGCATGAGCACCGGTCAAGAGCTGGGAACTCAACAGCACAATTGTGAGGAGAATCTTGGGTTGCATTTTCTCTTCTTGCTGTCTGAGTGAGTCGTATAAGAAGGTAAACAACACAGATGACAAAGATCATGGGAGACCTGGGGTCAAAAGTTGTGCGGGAAAAGAAAGTGGGTCGCCTCGGAGATGACACAAAAACAGGACCCTGCGGTGGGAGCGGAGCAAAAAGGTAAACAATGCGGGATCGTCCGGAGAAAAAGAACCTCAGATATCCGTGGAGAAATTCATACCACCCTCTGGATAGACGTTCATGTCAACAGGTGGTGGGTCGAGGACGTACTGTGCGATGTCGGCGTTGTCCATGTTGTACTCCTGCATCTCCTCCTCGTCCATGCTCTCGTCGTCATCCAGTTCGGAATCGTCCTCCTCCCCGTCGAGGGAGCCAGAAGTGGAGCGAGCAGTAGTGTTGTTCATAGTGTGCTCTGTCAGTTTGCTGTCTGCGGGGAGCACGCCGCCGTTAGCCAATTTTTCTCTTTCGATCTGGAGTCTCTTCTCCCTCTCTTTTCTCTCCTTGCGGAGCTGTCTCTTGAGCTTGTCCTTCTCACGTCTTTCATCGGCCTCAAGTCTCTCGTGCTCTCTGAACTTTGCCAGGTAGATCTTTAGAGTCTCAGCATAATTCTCGAACCCGAGAGTGTACATAGCGTACAGGATGTCCTCGCCGTTCAGGGTCTTTCGCTTCTCAGCCTGGCATTTATCCACCGCACCAGATGTGATGAAGGAGATGAACTCGGAAACACATTCCTGGACACACATCTTAGACTCCTTCGAGAGCTTCGCCTGTGGTGGGAGCGCACTCTTCATAACCCTCCCGACGTTGGCCAATGGCAGCCAGCGGTCCTGCTCCCTGATCTCGTATTGTCTGCAGAGCTCCTCATCTGCTTCTTCTTGCGCCTGATCACGAGCGGCTTGATCCAGCGGAGACTTGGAGTTGAAGGTCATGGGCATAGGAGGGGCCTTGAAAGTATAGTTGGGGTCTCTGTTCGGTTCCATGATTGGGCTCTGTGTCGGTGGTTTCCGGGTTGGTACGGGATGTGTTGAGCCAACTGATGGAATAGATAACTTTGACGCTTCTTTTTACACCCCGAAATGGAGGTGGACGGCAGCGGGTCTAGCGGTGGTGAGGGTTCGTTCCCCAGCGCACTCTTGGGTCTGTTTTCTCTGTCTACACATTGATGACCTCTAGGAGTGATCAAAGCATTGTACCCTCGAAGCCTAGAAGCTTATACACCGATGCAATGTTGATAATTGCGGGAGTTCATTGTTCTGGAAAGAGACAAAGCTAGCCCCGAGACTTGGAAAAGCCGCGAACTCAGACCCGACAGTCTGAAAACTCCGATATCCCAGACCCGGGTCATACAAACCAGCAGTCCCTGGTCTGTGAGTTCGGACTAAAAAATAGGACAGTTGGAAGGAGCGGCAAGGCAGTGGGGGCATTTTTTCTTCGTTGGAAATACAATTGACTGTGTTGTCTCATGACATCCTTCAGTTCTCTTAGATTACTACCACGCATCCACACCCCGTAGCCCCTGGAAACTGGCACGCGCCCCTTCGCCGGAAGAATCTCGGTCCTTTTCCATTTTCAGCCAGGTGCATGATTGTTTACAAAACCGGCTGCGAAGATACGGAGAGGTTGATGAGCTCCTTTCAAAGGCCAAGCGCGTTTATTTTGCGTAATTCAGCCAGCGGGTATCAAACGAGTCGAGGTCTGTAGACGTGGACAGACTGCTCATCATGTTCGAGATGATGAGAGATGTGCTGGGATGGGACCTGTCAAGCCGGGAGATTGTGGAGGAGGGGCTCCAGGGACGCGCCTGAAACAGATGTTTGAGGGAGCGTGTGTACACCGGCCGAGAGCAATGGGCTTTCTTTTTGGGGCACGGGGTCACGACCGACCACAGATCAACATCAGATCACCCGTCACGGAGCTTCACATAACCCGTCTCACGACATTAACCTTGCCCCAAATCAACCTCACAGAAGGCCCTTATACACGATTTAGCCAGTAGGCGGGCGCGCATGAACGCGTTATTCCTCTGCAGCTGGGAGGCAGAGACAAAGGGAGCTGTCAGCGCGGAGATAGAGGAGGGATACCCATTCTGGGCAAGCCCAGAGCCCCGAAAGGGTCTGGTGTTTACTGTTTGGGACAGGCTCAGGGGCAGCCCACGTCGCGAGACGCATAAACGGGGAAGGGAGAAAGGATTGTGGACATGGATTAGATCTGGGAGGCGTTGGAATGTGGGCGCGCGTGGCGGAGGTTGGCAAGAGTTTTGTCCACACAGAATGTAGTACTGAGAGCGATGTATACCACTTCAACATCCCCCAATACCGGCCGTGCCCTCCCTCAACCATCGCCCGCTTTCCTCCGAAACGAACGCGTCCACGCTCCGAAAGGCCCCCCGCGGACGCGTCCACCAAAATTACGCGCGCGCGATCACCAAAATCCAAAGGCGCTTGTCACAGCAGCAGGGGAAGCTTCGAATTCTGTTGCAGGCCAGCGAGCGGCGCGTCGTTCTGAAGGAGCTCGAAATTTCGCTGCCCGTTTATAAACTCAGACGGCTGCCCGACCTCCACTGCCCCACCAGTTCCCAGTCACCAGCGGCCGTCACTCTTTCAACGCCCCCCTCACCCTCCGCCCTCCGCTCTGCCCATCTCCTCTCCTCTCCATCATCATCATGTGGACACCTCAGTATCAGAAAATGGGCCCTCCGAAGCACATCAAGCCCCGCGAGTACCACCCAACCCTGGAGTATCTCGAGACAGAGGCCAACAAGGCGTGTACCGAGGACTACGAGCAGGATATTGCCAACTACCTCTCCCTCGTCGAGCAGCAGTCCACTGTCAACTGCGCCATGATCGACCTCCAACCTGAGATCCAGTGGTTCATGAGACCCTACCTCGTCGACTTCCTCATCGAGATTCACCAGAGCTTCAGACTCCACCCGCAGACCCTCTTTCTCGCAGTGAACATCATCGACAAGTACTGTTCCAAGCGTGTTGTCTTCAAAAAGCACTACCAGCTCGTTGGATGCACCGCTCTTTGGCTCGCAGCCAAGTACGAGGACAAGAAGTCACGCGTGCCCACACTCAAGGAGCTCACCATCATGTGCCGTAATGCCTACGACGCGGACATGTTTGTCCAGATGGAGAAGCACATTCTCTCCACGCTTGAGTGGTCGTTGGTGCACACTTCCTTGGAAGACTGTCTTCAACTCTCGCTCGGTGCCGCCAGCACCCATCTCGACGAGACTCCAAAGAAGATCCTTGACAAAATCCACACCAAGTCCAGCATTGCCGGGAAGATCGAGACACTCTCCAGATTCTTCTGCGAGTTGACTCTCTACCACCGCAACTTCATCCAACTCCCTGCATCCATCGTCGCATTGGCCTGTCATCTCCTGGCCTCGAGCATCTTCAGATCAGAGTCCGCCGTCGAGGCCTTCGAGCATGCTGTCACCAACTACTACAACGTCCACAGAGATATGGACGACGAGGACAGCAGCGACGCTACCTTCGACGAGGATCTCGAGAACACCGTGCCCGACGTCGTTCCACCGTTCCTATCAGGTTTCAGCGACGAGACCCAGGACTACTTGGCCAAGGTTGTCATCATGCTTGTCAACTGCTTCAAGGACTGCACTGCTGCATTGGAGAATAAGTACAAGAACGTTGACGGGTTCGACTACATTGCCTTTTCCTCCAGCTTCTTTGACGAGTTCCAGCAGTTGATCTCCACTTTCCCAGAGATGTCCTCCTTCAACGCCATCGACGAGATCCAGCTAGACTCCAACGTCAACTATGCTGCACACTACTTGATGGGCCTTGCATGCTCTCCATGGTCCGCCTCCTTCATGGCTCCAACTCCTTCTGTGCCAGCTCCACCAAAGTTCGCCTACCAGCAACCACCACTGACACCACCATCTGCATCTTCCACCATGTCCTCCGTCTTCTCCACTGAGCACAACTACTCTGCCACATCACTATCAATCACACCAAATACGTCACCAATGGATACACATCCACACAGAAGCATCTTCTACACGTCGTCATCCAACAACGCCAGTACGAACACCATCTTCAAGAAACCATCGTTACCACACCATCTCCAACAAGTCACCAACGTCTACAATAACCAGCAATACACCTACAAGAACAATAAGAGAAAGAAAGGGTACACGCCGGACGATGAGAAGGAGATGAACGATTCTTGTCCAGGCTCTTCGCCGCTTGCGGAGAGATCTCAGAAGCTGAACATGTTCAGTGCTTGATGATGTTGATGACCCCACGCCCTCCACCTCCACCTTGATGATGCTTACGATTGCCCTCTTCAATTCTATTCTTTTCTCATGACCCTTTGATGTCCCCCAACTACCCATGTGTTATGTTCACACTTCCGGTTTCCTGTTTCTCTCTAGACTTACTTCTCAGTTTTTGTTATATTCCCAGCATCGTTTATTTGGGATAATCGGTGATGATCCAAACCTGTGTTTTTTGTATAACTACAAAGAGCTATTGCATAGCTTCTCCTTCTGTTTAATACTAATCCAAGAGTTTCCAAAAAAAAGATAGGAAGTCGTAAATTTCGTTAAATGATTAGCAAAGATAGAGCTTTAATTCTCTGTGTCACTGTTGTCTGGCGTTGGAGGTCTGTCCAATGGCTTTTGTGCGGTAGACTCGGCACTCAATGGAGTCTCATGACCACTGTCATCGTCAAACTCATCCTCATCAGAAGGAGACTTCGTGGACCCACCATCACTGTTGTAGTAGTACCTCTTGACAAGATTAGCCCTGAGTCTAGACCCCCTGGAGACAACGCGAGCCCTGCTCAAGTCATCTGCACTCCCCTGCCAATCCTCCGTGTCGATGTACGTGTCCCTAGTGAGCACAACGTAGAACAAGAGACAGAACAACACAATCACGTTGATAAAGTTCATCATTCTCTGGAATTTCAAATCATTGGCCAACACTTCAATCCGAGCGTCGGAATCATGTAGACGACGTTCGTGTTGCTCTCTTTGTTGGTTGAACATCTCATCCGTACGGCGTTGAACCAGGTCGTATAACTCTGACAATCCCTCGATCTGGGAATGGATCGTGGAGTTGAACGTCGTCATCAACCCTTCTAGTTTCTTCGAATGACGCTTCTCCAAAGAGGTGAATGCGTTGGAGATGTGTCTGCTTTGTTCTTCGATGTAGAGCACAGATAGCGTGGCGTTGGCCTCGAGGCTCGAGAGACGTTTCATGATGTTCTTGTAGATGGATTCTTGGGTACCTCCTTGGTTTGGAGGCGATGGCGTGTTTGTAGCTGGTGTGGAAGACGAGGTGTCACATGAATCGTTGGAGTGGAGTTCTTTGAACAGTTGTGTGAAGGTGAGTTGTGGAAGTGTGACGGCACACTCTTCAAAGTCGTTCCATGCTGTGAGGTTGCTCTCGAGTTGTGTGTCAAGATCAACGATGGCGTTCAGTGTGTCATTCGGTTGCTTCGTAGATGTTTCGTTACACTCCACTTCTTCAGCTGGACAGCTGATGGCCTCATGCTCCGCTCTATTCTCCTTCGGGTCCTGGGCAACGTCACTTGCGACGACAATCTCCTCCTCCGATAGCTGGAGCGCTTCTTCCTGTTTGTACTCCTGCATCATCGTTCTTCCGTGAACTCTCACCACAGATAGTGGACAGTAGTACTCGTTACCGTAGTGCTCCAAGACTTCAACTCTGAGGTACTTGGCCCAAATCATAGGGTTGGAGATGTTGAAACTCTGAACATCCCTCACGTCCTTGGCTGTGACTTCTGCAAGCACTTTCCAACCAGTCTTTGGAACAGGGAATGTTTCGCTCACGGAGAATCTCACCTTCTTGAATGTAGAGGAAAAGAACTCAAAGTTACCCATTACGATGCTGTCGACGAGGATATCCTGACAAAGTTCAATGACGACAAACTGGTTTGGTGCAGAGCATGGATTCAACAAGTATGAGTCCTTGTTCTCGAACAAGATAGACGTGGCACCCTTGGCCTCAGAGTTTGTCTTGACAATTGTGGCTGCACAGTCAAACGATGCAAAGTTGAACTTATCCTTGTAAAGTTTCCCCTCTGGCTCTTCTGGACCTGAATTGAAAAAGTTTGACAAATCAATCTCCATTTCTTCACCAATGGCATCCGTCACTGGCTTCACCTTCTGCCTGTTTGCCATCTGGTGCTCATTGGACTGTTTCTGTTGGTTTTCGACGCCCTTGGCCCTCTTCCACTCCTCGAATGAAAGAAACTCGTTCTGGATTGTGGACTCGTCATCCTGTACGTTGATGAGCTCGTCGAGATTCATCTTCTCGTTGCTAATGTTTCGGAGGGAGGAGTTAGAAATATGATCTAGCGGGTCCTTGAGATCTTGTATCGTTGTAACCTCATTGTCTGAATTTATTGTGGTGGCGTCCTCTGTCAAAGTTTGGTATGTGCTGGGCGGTGAAGGGACCGCCCAGGACGGCGATGATGCCTCATGTGTCTCAGCTGTCGGACTGGGTACTTCTTTGGATTGTTTCTGTAACACCTGTTCCTCTGAGAAGCAGTCTGTGGTCTCCAAGAGCTGTGTGGTCTCGTCTGTGGGCAGGAAAGGCGGTGTGGAAAGTCCTTTCCGTTCCTCAACGTGTTGCACTGGATCAGCGAGCGCCAGCCCTGCCGAGAGCAGGAGGAACAACCGTGTAGGCAACATGACACTGATAATGATGGATGTGATTGAGCAACGCTTCTAGCCGCGCAGGGGCGATGTGTGAGTTTGCAGGATCGCACACGGTGGAAATTCTGAAAGACGATCCTGTTATCTGAAGCACGTCCTTTTTCCAATATGATGCTGCCCCTGATGAGCTGGCTGGAGCTGAGCTAGAAAAAGCGCGAAACTAAATAATTGCCCTCTACCAATAGATAAGAGCTCTTCGCGAAAAGAGCAAAAGAGGTAATAGCCTATTTTGGCAATCTATCAACAAAAGAGGGGCAAAGATGTTCTAGACCGTGGCGCGGGCGGCGGGCCCCGCGATAAAGGGCGGTCCAGCACTGCCAGTGGCTGGGTGGCGCTAGGCAGGGGCGCTCCGCCCGACCCGGTGTGGGTTTCTGCCTAGCGTCCGCGCGGGGCTCGAGCGCAGGTCACGGGATCCAGACAGAAAATGCCCACGGGCGGCTGACCCAAATGCTGACCAGCATCCCCGGTAACGACGAGCTTTCCCGGTTAGCACCACACATTATTTCTGGTATGAAGAGATGTCCACATTTGAGCGGAACTTAGCATCCTCCCCACTTCCTTGCTCGTCCCGCGTGCACACCAATCGAACACACAAGCTATGTCATTGAGACTCCTGAGACCGACACCAGTGCTGCTGACGGGGAGAAGGCTCTTCTCCTCCGCCACGGAGCCATCTGCCAAAGAACTCGCTGAACGCTCAGTCATGCTCGGCGGCGCTGCGCTGTCAAAGAGTAAACAGAGAGTGGAGGCGTCGCCGAAGAAGGGCCACGACGATGAGGACCTTAGACTGCTCGACGAGAGCATCAGAAAGGCAGAGTATCTCTCGCAGGGCCTCAGAGACTCGACCAGATTTGCCCAGCTACCACCTCACTATGCTAAGAACCAGCACTTGGACATTGACCAGACCAACACAGACGAGCTGCGCTCGATACTATGGAAGTTTGATGCTCCAATACGATACGCGTTCGGTTACGGTTCTGGGGTGTTCTCCCAAGGTTACTCCTCGCCAGACACGCAGGTGGATCTGATCTTTGCCGTGACATATCCGGAGCACTGGCACTCCATCAACATGAGATATAACAAGCACCACTACTCGTCTTTGAGATACTTCGGTTCTGGTGTGGTGTCGCAGTTCCAGGAGGTTGGCCCTGGTGTCTACTTCAATCCATACGTGGAGATTGACGGCAAGCTGGTGAAGTACGGTGTTGTTTCCGTGGACAGGTTGGTGAACGACTTGTCGTCGTGGAACTCGTTCTACCTCGCCGGGAGACTGCAAAAGCCTGTGAAGATCCTGAGAGACGACACGATGGTGAGATACTGGAACCAGCAGAACCTGAGAGCCGCTGCCACGCTAGCTTACCTCAACTTGCCAGAGGACAAGCCATTTGACGAGTTCCAGTTCTACAGAAACATCACCGAGCTGAGCTACAAGGGCGATGTCAGATACACTTTGGGCGCTGAGAACCCAAAGAAGATTGACAACATCGTGGACAAGAACTTCGAGTACTTCCAGCAGTACTACTCGCCAATCATGTCTGAGGTGATTGGAAACAAGAAGTTTTTCCTTCCACCGGGGTTCACCAAGGAGAACGCCAACGAGAAGCTGGAGAAGATCATCTTCAAGTCCTCTACTCAGCAGATGCTCAAAGGAATCGCCACCGCCGGAATCGCCAAGTCGCTGAAGTACGCGTGGGCCAAGAAGATGAAGGCTATGGCTTCCAAGAAGTGAGAGTCCTTTTTTGATAGAAAATAAAGTAAACAGTACTTCTTTGGTTTCTTCAACAAGCGTACTACATTTGTAGATTTGTCCGCCCGGGGAAAAATTGAAGCGCCAGCTGAGGCGATGGCGTTAGTAAACAAACCATCGGGGACCCACACCACTGCTGCAAACAGATGTCCGCCCTCGAAGCTGTCAGACAGAATCTACTGTTCTATACACTTTGGACAGAGGTGACAGAGATCAGCCTCCCAAACGGCACCGTTCTTCTTCAGGGCATCCCGAAAGAACCACTGCTCAACGATGAGCCATCCGACACGAGGACAGAGCTCGTGCTCCCCAGAGGAGTGAATGAGGAGCTTACACCCAGAAAGCTGGACCAAACATTTGCAGGACTACAGCAAGTGCTTGGCGTGAGGCCTAACAGGATTGTCATAGGGATTGTGAACGATGATAGTACGGTCGTTTATTACTTCATCCATGACGGGGTTGCCAAACCGAAGAAAAATTAGAACACAAGGTTTCTGACAGCGTTGAGCAGGTTTGGAGACTCGGAGAACGTTGGTCCACGTCTCTGAAGTGTCGCAATCGAGTCCTGCACCACCTTGAGGTTCTTCTCCAAGCGTGTAAGTGTCAGTGGTGACACTTTCTGAAGGTATGTGGTGATGAACTGATCTGGCAGATCCTTATGTGTGAGGATGTAACAGTTTGCGAGGATCAACAAGTCAGACGACGCCATCTCGGAGGTTCCAAACACGTTCTTTCCCTCCGCTGTGCCCATCTCTGAGCGCAACTGTTCAATCTTGTCCAGATGCTCCTTGAGTCTGTTGAGACACTTCATATTTGTCACGGAATTCTTGAGCACGAGCTTCTCCTCAATCATATTGTCATGTTTCAATTGCTGTACTTTGCTGATCGTAGGCACGTTCTTTAACATCTCCTCCTCAACCTCTGTCTTGTCCTCCACTTTCAGACCGATGCGTGCACAGGTGGTCTTCGCATGTGATCTGTACCGCAGCGGGGTGTTGTACTGCATCGGGAAGGGCAGGTATCGACCAAAGATTCCTCGTGTGTACTTCTCATAGTTGTCCTTGTTCAAGTACAATGTGTACTCTGTGATGGGCCTGAGGTTCTCCTGGATGTACATCAACAAGCCCTGGTTGATAGCCAATTGCTCCTTGGTGAGCTGCTTGTCCGCCTTGAGGTCATACCCTTCAGATTCGAGATATCTCACGATATCCAAGTATCCGTCAATGACCTCCTCGCCGACCTTGAGTGAGGGCAGCCTGCCAGAGTTGGAGAGATCTGTGTTGGAGGACGTGACGAGTGTGAAGTCGGAGTGCGGGACAGCGAGGGCCATGAACCAAGTGGCCGCGAGGCACTCGGCATCCAGAATCGCCAGCTGCTTCTCTGTGCCCCAGACGTGGAGTTCCATTGCTGTGTTTCTGGTGGGAAGGAGATGGAACGTGTTGTAGGATAAAAGAAGGCACACCCGCCAAATCCGGCGGCGGCCCTAGGTCCTCGGTCGAGTTTTTGCGCCCGCGATGAAAAGCCCGCCACCATTGTCGAACCCACCAAAACATCACCGCTACCCAAGCCGACAACGAAGAACAGCTACAAACCACGCCATGTCCGTCGCTCCGTCAGAGGTTTCGACGCCCGAGACCACCAATGGTCCGCCACTGCGCGCCCGCAAGAAAGTGCGCCTGGCCAGCGACGTGATTGGCCAGCTCGAGGACAAGCTCGAGGAGGACGACTGCGACCTGAGGGTCTGGCTCGAACTGATCCAGCGCACGGTACACAAGGACAAGATCGAGAACGTGCGAGAGGTGTACGAGCGCTTCCTGAAGAAGTTTCCCTTCCTCAGCGCCCAGTGGATCTCGTACATCGAGTACGAGCAGAGTCGTGGTGAGTTTGACAAGGTGAACGACATCTTCAAGAGATGTCTCGTTAAAGTCACCGGTGTGGAGCTGTGGAAGTGCTATGTCAACTTCGTCAGACGTAAGAACAACCTTATCACAGGTGGTGACGAGGCCAGACGTGTCATCTTCCAGGCGTACGACCTCGCTGCTAACAAAGTGGGCATGGACCCTGACTCGGGCAGTCTGTGGGTCGAGTACATCAACTTCATCAACGACTGGAGACCAAATTCGACATGGGACGAGCAGCAGAAGATGGATCTGAAGCGGAAAGTGTACCGCAAGTGTCTTTTGCTACCATTGTCCAACTTGGAGACGCTGTGGAGTGAATACACCGCATTCGAAAACGACTTGAACGCCACCACTGCGAGAAAGTTCATCGGTGAAATCAGTGGTAACTACATGAACGCCCGTTCCTTGTACAAAGAATGGTCAAACCTGACACACGGCCTTGACCGAGACTTGAACAAGATCCCAAGTCCTGGTGACTATGACGCCTCCCAGCTCGCCAAGTGGAGAAGTTGGATCAAGTGGGAGCATTTGAACAAGATGGAACTCAGTGATGAGGCTCTCAGTGTCAGAATCGACTACATCTACAACCAGGCCATCCAAAAGATGTTGTTCTACCCGGAGCTTTGGTTCGACTATGTGGAGTACGGCCGTGAGAACGACATGTTCTTCTCCAAGACCAAGATCCAGGAGATCCTCACTGAGTCTCTGCTCGCCAATCCAACATCGTTTGCCCTGAACTTCAAGCTCATTGAAGGTTATGAACTCGATAGTAACAGTCAGCAAGTGCACAAGAGATACGACACGCTCATTGAGAGACTCACTGCCCAGCACACCAGATTGGACATAGAGCTCGAAGATCTCAAGGAGAACATCATCGCCTCTGAGACTCAGAAGAGATCCCGTGATGGTGAGGAAGCCAAAGATATGACTGAGGAGGAGAAGGAACATTTGTTCAAGAAGAACAAAAGGGTGCAGCATCTCGTTTCACAACTGCAGAGGGCTTCGAAAATCATCACGCTCACATACTGTCAGTACATGAAGACGATGAAGAGAATGTCCGGATTAGAAGAGGGCCGTGCCGTGTTCAAGAAGTGTCGTAAGTCCTCTAAGAAGACCTTGACGCATCATCTGTTTGTCGAAAATGCATTCATGGAGTACAAGGCCAGTGACAAGAATGGTAAGAACATTGCTATGAAGGTGTTTGAGTTGGGGTTGAGACCACAGTTCTTTGGAAATGATGGTGAGTTCATCTACAAGTATCTGAAGTTCCTGATGCAGATCAATGACGATGTCAACATCAGAACTGTTTTTGAGACCACAATCAGTTCCAAGAAAGAGACGGTGGATCCACAGTGGATCAAAAAGATGTTCAAGATCTTTATGAATCATGAGGTCCAGAACGGACAGTTGTCGAGCGTGGAGAAGCTGGAGAAGAAGTACTTTGAGATGTTCCCGGATGAGTCCAAGCTGTTGCTCTTTGCGGATCGTTACTCGTTCAACACGGACATTGACGACTACAGATTGGATGACGACTTGATCAGATTCGTGGATTTGAAGAACACAGAATTGATCTCTGGAGAGACGAACAAGAGAAAACATGAAGACGGTGGTGATGGCGCGAACAAAAGAGTTCACTTCTCTGATGCGTTGGATGGTGATGTGGTGACACAGTCAGAGGAGCCAGAGGAAGAACCAGCACAGGAGGATAACTCACAATTTGTCACGGACGAGATCTACAACTTGCTTCGTATGCTTCCAAACTCCTCGTACTTCGACACACCACTCTTTAACAACTCCAAGCTGATCAGATTGTTGAGTGAGATGAGCTGAGTGTACGCCTGCTCCTAAAATGTATGTCGCTTTAGATCAAAGGTCTCGATGTATGTAGTCCGAAATTCTAGTCCAGCGTCCAGATCAGGAAACCGCGGGTCTGGTACCGTCTCTAGATACCCCCTCTCCTCAGTCACACGACCTCCCCGTCTCCTTTCTGTGTCTGATTGCACAGCAGATATGGCCGTCATAGATCCAAAGGCATCAAGATCGCTCAGCTCCCCGGCTCTGCTCTCCGGTGAAGCATCAAAACATGGACGCAAAGCGAACTCCGCGCGCGCTCCATGGATCACGGGACAGACTTTCCGTTTTAGGAAAACAGGTCCCGATAAGCCTCTAGCAAAGTTTTCCACGGAAGGCCCGCCCATCGCTCGCGCGGGACTAGGCTCCGATATCGGTGGGGGGGTTGGGACTGGGATTTTGTGGTTGATGGCCGGTGATGGCGAGCAGGAGGGAGTCGATAGTTTGCAAAATAAGGGGGTGAACGGTTTGGAACCGACACCTACAACTTCAGGCTCTGTGCCCCTCTAATGAGAGCGGTACCCTCGCCCCTGCCCACTTCTCCTTTTGTCACGAGAACAAGGGCTTCCTGGGCTTACGCTTTTACCCCATACTCTCTGCACCGGGCTTTTGTGCCCGCTGGACTCGCAGCCGCAGAAGGAGGGACTCAAAACGTTTAGGGGGAGACGGGCGACCGTCTTATCTTGCCCGTGAGCCTTCAAAATGGCGTGAGCAAGTATGTGATGAGCTACTTAAACCTATGGAGCGGGGACCCAGAGGGGTCTGAGTGACATACTGGCGTCACCGTAGGATGCTGTGCCTTCGCTGGCCTTTTTTCGAGCCACTGTGAAGGCCCCTCGAGGACCCGTCATCGGGATGTGTCGGAGTCTCTTATCGCCCCCGATCCAGACCCGACTTCGCCTGCCAAAAATCCAATCACAGCGGCAGCAAAGTCGATCAATCAGCATCCCAAGCTTCTTATTTATACTGCTTTCGTTCCTGCCTGGCTTTTTAGCTTAAATCGGGTTGTTTTGTCCCTCCGCCTACGCTTATCCCCCAGCTACAACAATGGGCGCCGTCATCATGGCGACATCACCAGCACCGTCCACCACAGGGCCGGCCGCCACGAAGAGCTCGACAAGCGCCACGGGCTCTACCACACAAACGAAGAAGTCCCAAAAGTCCCGTAACGGCTGCCTCACGTGCAAGAAGAAACGACTCAAATGCGACGAGACCAAGCCGGCCTGTCTCAACTGCCAGAACAAGAAGATCGAGTGTGGGGGCTACTCCACCAACTTTCGCTGGAAGTCCTTCGAGGAGACCACCACATCTCAGAAGCTACTGAAAAAGCCCAAACCCCAGGCGTCTCCAGCAGCGTCCACAGCGTCTGAACCCGTGGATCCACCTGCGAAGACACCTACATCTACAACTACGGTCACCGCACCGACGCCGGAGCCAAGGCAGAATGCCACCACAATGAACAGGTCGTACTCGATGCCTGAACAATCCACCACAGGCTTCGACGCCGCACTGCAGCAGGCTGCTCTTTCCATTGCTGGTCGCAGTCCCGAGGAACTCGCTAAGCAGACAGAGCTCATGGCACAGGGGAAGAACCCGTTCGGCCGTGAGAGCAGACGTAACTCCAACGTGTCGGGCACGAGCAACTATGGTAAGCGTCTTGCCGAGGAGGCCGCAGAGTACCAGCAGCATATCAACTACAGCATGAATATTCACTCATTCACCGCAGAGCATGATCAACAACAGCAGCAGCAGCAGAACAAGAGAAGACAGACCGTCTCTGTACTGGATCAGCCAGTGATGTCTCCTGGTGGAAGTCCCATGGGCTCTCCATCGCTGTCCACGCTTGTGAGGGCATTCACAGAGTTTGACTCCATCAACGTCCCACAGACCCCATCCAACATTGATCCACTCTCACCTGTGCCTCGGATCCTGGAGATATCGAGAGAAACAGGGAGTGCCATCGAAGATGACCAACAACAAGAGGGTGAATCGCTGGACGGCCACCAGCTCTTGATGAGCCACATGCCCAAGCGTTCTCTGTCCATGGATAGCGCACTCTCCTCGAGCTCCATCCCACAGTACAGAAAGGAACTCCTCTCCTTCTCCCAGTCCCTCTCACACACCAGAACACCGATCCAGCCATCCCCATCATCCACAAGCATACACATCCCCATGCAGACTCCACACCCATTGAACAACATCCCCAAGGTGTTTGTGCCTGCCTCTGATTTCGAAAAGGTGTTTCAGGCATTCGACAAGTATACGTGTGCGATCATGTCCATCAAGGATGGTCCTACCGAGAACCCATGGCGTACCCTCGTGTGGCCGCTCGCTTTGCAGCACTCTGTCCTGTTCAAGTCTCTGGCGTCAATGTCCCTCTTCCACGTGGCTAGAGGTGACGAGTCGTTGAGGAAGCTCGGTCTCTCATACATGCGCCAGTCTATGAATGAACTTGCCGAGGGGTTGGTGAACCAGAACATCCCAAACGATGTGGCGTTGGCTACCTGTTTGACCTTGGCCATCACGGATTCCTGGGAGAAGCATACTACGACGGGAATTGCTCATTTGAAAGGTGCCAGATCTATCATCAACAAGCTGGATAGACAGGAGATTGCACAGAACGAGCCGTTGTACAAGTTCTTGATCAATGTGTTCTTGTACTATGACGTTTTGGCGAGAATGTCCTCGCTGCAGGCCACTGACACAGACTATGACGAAAATGGGAAGTTGATCCAAAACCTGAAGAGACTCCGTGGTTCTAACGAGCATACAAGTGATGGATCGCCAACCAGTAATGAGAGCAGTGCCAAACACGACTCCCCAGTGTCTGAAAAGGGCAGTAATGGCACTTCCGGGTCTCCAGATTTTGGTGAGTTGTTTGGACACAGCATCTTCCCCTCAAGTTTGCAGAATGATCGATACCAGGACGAGTCCATTATTGATCCATTGCTCGGCTGTGCCCCAAGTCTGTTCTTGATCATCGGTCGTGTTGCATCTTTCATCGCCAAGGTGAGGAACATGCACAAGTTGTCCCTGAGCACAGTGTCCACCGCTGTGCAACTCAAGACGGACCTGGCCTCGTGGCGGCCAGACCCACACATCAGAGAGACGATCAAGCTCGAAGACCCATTGTGTGACGTGTCGAGTTGTATCGCCACTGCGGAGGCGTACCGTTACTCGTCGCTGCTCTACCTCCAACAGGCTGTTCCAGAGATTGCATCGCAGAGCTCGAGCGATTTGGCGGAGAAGGTGTTGATGCTGTTGGCCTCGATCCCAACGTCGTCCAAGACGTGCATCGTGCACATGTTCCCATTGCTTGTTGCCTCGTGTGAGATGAGCTCAGCAGAAGACAGGGAATGGGTGAAGGACCGTTGGAGATTGCTCGCTGACAAGATGTGGCTGGGCACTATTGATCGTTCTGTGGAGATTGTCGAGGAGGTGTGGAGACGTAAGGACGTCTTGGCTGCCCGTGCAAAGGAGCAGCAGGCACAGCTTCAAAAACAGCAGGAGAACAGTTCGAAGAATGGCTCTGTTGGTCTCGCTGCTGGACAGGATGAGACCTGGGATATGATCCAGGATCGTATTGACGCCCTGACGAGAACGAGAAAAAGAGAAGACCAGGGGATCAACTCTTGGGCCCACTGGAGCACTGTCACCAAAGAGTGGAACTGGGAGGTGCTCTTTGGGTGACGTATGTATTGCACACCTAATTAGACGTGTATTTATGACTGCGTTGTGGGGTGTCGTAGGTAGTCGGCAGAAGGGCGCGCCTGCTTGCAAAAGTTGACAACAAACACAGAATTAGTGGTTGTTTTGCACCAGCAACAAACAACGTGTACAGGGCGATATACACCATCCACACTACAGTGTGCACACACCGATGATGACATGACACCCTCCAAAGTGACAAAGCCACCGACAACGGGACGTTCGACACGCTCGACACGCTCGAGCAGCAGTCGCCACCAATCACAACAAGACTCCAACGACGAGTATACCGAATGGGGGCCCGAGATTAACGGATACAGGTTCGTGGGCAAGTCCACTGACGCTAAGCACTACAAGAAGCGCCACTTCCTTGTGACAGAGCGGCCGTTGGATGATTTTTACAACTGGTCATACCTCGAGTTGCCCGAGTACAAGCCGACCGATGTACGAGATTACTTGGAGGAGAAAAGGAACGAGCCTGTGAGTGGGTTCACATATGCTGATTACCACAAAGAGTGGGAGGAAATACGAACTCAGGGACAGAGGAGTGTCATTTTCCCCGTGTGCAACGTTGGCGATGCCTTGAGTGTGGAGAACGTTGATAAGTTCCTCGAGACTGCGGATGACTATGGCAGGGCACTCAAGGTTGAACGTGTAAGGTGGCATCCTGACAAGATGTATCAGACTCTACGGATCAAGCAGGACACGGAGGATGTCGAAGATCAGTTGCTCATGGCCAAGATTACAAACACGTTTCAAATCATTAATCAATTGTGGGAAAAGTACATAGGAAAGAAATAAAAGAAGCTTTTTTGTGTGTTTCCTTGGTCCGGTGCAAAGATATGACCTCAGGCATTATGCAAAGATTCCGTCTTGGCCTCTGGCTCAGCCGTTGTCGTTGTGGTGTCAGCTGTAGTTTCATCCATCTTGGGCGTGTCTGCAGCAGACGCGTCAATGTCTTCTGTGTGATCCTCCCCTTTATCGAGCTTCGGCTTCTTCACCACTTTTTCGTCGTCAACATCTGTGTTAACTTCTTCCTCCTCCTCTGCCTCTTCTTCGGCCTCCTCCTCTTCTTCTGCTTCTTCATCCTCCTCGTCCTCCTCTTCTTCCTCTTCTTCGCCTTCTTCGCCCTCTTCACCTTCCTCCTCATCACCAATCAACACGTCATCGTCAACCAGATCGGCCTCAGGCTGCTCAGGTGGGAACTCCTCGGCATCGCCCTCGTTGTCCCAGACAATGTTGAATCTCGTCACTCTTGGCTTCTCAGCGAGGATGTTGCGCACCACCTGGTCGACCTGGACTTTGGATGGTGGGTTCTCCCTTAGCTCTTCGGAGTCGTATTCGTTGTTGACGTAGTATCCCACCCTGACAAACTCTCTGTTGGCGTAGGAGCACGATAAGAGGATCACCGTGACGGAGACAAGCTCGTTGGACGGGATGAGGTCTGCGGATGGAGGGTCTGCAGTGAAGAGAAACTTGTTGACACCCACTGGCACGGGGCCCACGAGGATGGAGTCGAGCTCCTGGTCGTGCTCGAGGGATCTGGAGGAGCCGACGTACGTGAGCTTCCACTCGAGGTCCTCCTTCAGCGGCTCGAGGCACTCGAAGGTGATCTCGAACTCGTACGGGTCGGTGAAACGGGCCGGGTTGTTGAGGACGTTGATGCCGAGCAATGAAACGATGGACATGGCTGGTGGCTTCGTTCTGTGACAATCCAAGCGGTGGTAGAGGTGGACGCGTTGCGCTCAGCAGCTTTCAAACTTCGCGTCGCGTCTCTTGGGGGGCCAGGGCTCCTGTGCAACGGCGGGAAGCAGAAAAGTTGGGCGGATAGCTCCCCAGCATCATCACCGCCAAACACCGATGCCCACCCACCCACCAAACGATGCCCCGCCTGCCCAAAATCCTCTCCTTCGACGCGTTCAACACGCTGTTCGTTCCGAGAAAACCCATCATCCAGCTCTACACCGAAGTTGCCCTGAAACACGGCATCAACGTGCCCGAGGAGCACATCAAGACCCAGCTGCCCAAGAGTATGTCACATTTTTGGTTCTCCCACCTCTCGAGCCCACTACTAACGATTTCAAAGTCATGAAGGAGATGAAGGTATCCTATCCGAACTACGGCAAGCGCTCAAACCTCACATACACAGACTGGTGGGCCACGCTGATCGCCAACACATACGCACCAACAGAAGTCTCGAAAGAGTTTGCCGAAGAACTTGTGGAGCGCTTTTCGTCACAGGAGGCGTACGGGACGTATCAGGACGTGGTGGACTTCCTGCGCCAGTACTCCGGGAGACAGGACCTGATCCTTGTTGCCGCTTCAAACGGTGACCCGCGTGTGGCGAAGGTGCTCGAGTCTCTCGGGATCGTCAAGTGTTTCCAAAAAGTCTATCTCTCATACGACATGGAGGTGTCCAAGCCAGACGCTGCCTTTTTCGATAAGATCATCGACGACTTGAGAGGGCCCTTCATCAGCAGAGAGGACATGAGGGCAAATGCCTATCACATTGGCGACGAACTGCAGAATGATCTCGAAGGCGCCGTCAGCGCTGGTTGGAACGGTGTGCTCATTGACCGCACAAACTCCTTCCACGCCCTGAAGAACAGGCTCGCAGCACAGGGCGATGAGGTCGATTTGGAGAAAATAAAGCTCAATACCGATCTCACAAACACACAGGGTAATGAAGAAGACACCCTGGTGAGATTGGACGATAAGAGAACTGTCATCTCCTCTTTCAAAAAGATTCCAGAAGTGGTTGGTCTGTAAATAGACGTGTAAATACTACAAAAATACAATTCCTAGAGATTGTCATCAAGCATTACAGCCCTTCCGGTCACACATACACAACGAAACAATAGCACACGGTGCAGCACGGAAGAAGCAAACAAGCGAAATCCTTCAGCAAACAACGACAAACTCAGATCATCATCGTTGGCTTAGCACCCCTCTGGTCAGCGTTTTTGTGGTCATAGAACTCAATCAGGTCGTCGTTCAACTTCAACACCTTCTTGAACTTCTCACCAACTGGGAAAAGCTTTGGCTTGTCCGTGGTCTTAGTCCACAAGGCAACTCTGTAGGCGTATGGTCTGATGTTGATCACCACACCGTTCACCTGGTCCTCGTCGTCCTGGATGGTCTCACCAATCAAGGCGAGACAAGCTCTGAGCCAAATCTCGTTGAGGTCTGTGTTCTTCTTGTCCTTGAACGAGAAAACGAACTTACCACCGTCCTTGTTCTGCTCGTCCTCCCACTCAGGCTTGATGCCGGCTCTGAACAAGTGGTAGTCTGCCTTCATAGGCAGTTCAGATGGCTGTGGGATGGAGTTGTAGATGCCCCAGAACTCCTCCACGGTGGAGAAGGTGATGATCGGCTTCAGAAGGTCGGACCAGGACTCGGATTTGTCTGACTGTGGCTTGGTGTACCAGAGCGTCCAGCTGGTGTTGAGGGGATGTTTCAAGTCTGGGGACTCGTTGTTGGTGAGCACGGTGGAGTTGCCGCTGGCTGGGGCCTTGGCCTCCTCGAGGGAGAGGTCCTTGGTGGCTTGGTTCAATTCCTCAGACATTGTGTATGGTGCGGGTGTTTGTGCGTGTGTAGGGGGGTTGGTGAGACTTCTTTCTCGTTGTTTTCTCTTCCTAACGCCGCTTTTGTGGAGCTTCCAGTGGGCCTTTGCTGGAAAAATTTTCGGGCCGGCGCTGGCGGCGAGCGGCGGCCAGTGGCCAACGGGCGGGTGTCCGGGTGTTTGGCCCGAAAGCTTTCGCCAGGGCCGCGTAACGCAAAATGCCCAAGTTTGGGCAAACACTCCTCCAGGTAAGCTCTCTTTCATCAGTATCTCAAGCCACACAGCCCGACCAATGTCCTGGGACAACAGAGCACCGGCTGATCTGAGCTCTTCACAGGGTTCACGGCCGTCCAACACACTCGCGCGCCTCGCTTTCAACATCTATGGCAACTCTGGAAGCAGTGCCAGCACGGGCTCTCTACCGTCTCGAACACCGGGTTACACACCTTCACGGCACTCTCCTCCCAATGGATCCACACAGTTTGCCCCCATATATGAGGCAGGTGCCAAGCCAAGCACAGTGGCCAGTGTACGATTCAAAACAGGCTTCGAATTGATCTCCTTCTGTAAGCTCAACAACGAGCAGGACTCGGTTGTTGTCGCCGGGAAGAACGCACTTCAAGTCCTCAGAGTTGGCACAGATGTCACGATCAGTGATGACCTGTTGACAGGGAACTACGCAATGAAGAACAAGAAACTCATTGGATCCATACTCGATGTCAAGGCAGGATTCCAGACGTACTCCAAACTCGTGGCCACTTCCACTACCACGGGAAGCATCATCATCTTCAACACCACATCTCAGAAAAAACTTCTCTACAAATTCACAGATCATACACGAGCAGTCAATTCCATCTCCTTCTCTCAGCTTGATCCCCACTCTCTGCTCTCAGGTTCCCAAGATGGAGCCATGAAGCTGTGGGATCTCAGAGCCAGCACAGGCAAAGCCGTCCTCACGATGCACGCCAGTTCCGACGCTGTCAGATCTCTCCAGTTCTCGCCCTTCCACAACAAGAAACTCGCCGCTATCTTCGACTCCGGTGTGATCCAGAAGTGGGATGTCAGAGTTCCAGGACAGTTCGAGAAAAAGTTCAACGCACACACCGGTCCTGGTCTGTCCCTCGATTGGCACACGGAGCTCGACTACATCGTCAGTGGAGGAAGAGACAAGCAAGTACAAGTTTGGAACATGAATTCTCAGGACACGAGACTCCCTGAACATGTGATCTACTGTGCTAACCCAGTGAGTCGGGTGAGCTTCAAACCCGGACCGCTCAGTTCCATCAAGGATGCAGAGGTGGCTACCAGTTTCCTGAACAACGATGTCACAGTGCAAGTGTTTTCCTTGAGGAGACCATATATTCCTGTCTACACTTTGGAATCACACAATGCTCAAGTCACTGGGCTATTGTTCAGAGACGAGAGGACCCTGTGGACTTGTGCAAAGGACAAGTACTTCGTGAAGGAAGATCTGAACAACCATCCACATACGATTGACAACCTCCATCTGGCCTCAGTGACATGGGCTCCAAACAACGATCTCATGTTCATCGACCAAGTCAAGAGACCAGCAGAATTTGAACTGAGAGAGATGCCTGATCTCCACCAACACCATCAGAGTATTCCTTCGAACACTGGTACATCGACCTCTCCAAACTCCCCGGCACTCGTACACTCTCCCTCCGTTCAGTCGTATTCGGATCTTCAGAGTCCACGACCAGGGATGTCAAGAGCAAGCAGCTTCCGTCCACCTTTGACACGCAACCATTCGCACAACTCGAAGTATCACCAGCACTCCATCGCATCCACGCCGGTGATGAACCCACAAGCCGTTCCAGTGAAGCTACCAATCATGAAGTCGGACGATGCACTCAAGTTCCTCACTGAGAACTACATATTTGACAACACACTGGATCTCGTGGAGAGTTGTGAGCGGAACGCACACGTTGCCACTCAAGTTGGTAACAACCGTGATTCGCAGACTTGGAACGTTATAAAGGAGAGTTTACTCTGGGAGAAACAGTTACAGCTTGAGGGTACTTTTCAAGAGGACGTACCCGAGGTGAACCCTGTGATTATTGACAATGACAGCATGAGATCGAACAGCGCCAGTGATAAGTACCACTACTCGACCTCAAACTCTACAAATTTTGGAGGAAAGTCACCATCGTTGTCTGATCTGTCAGAGCTGAACAGCTCGCTCAATTCCAGAGATGCGGGATCTTTCCCCGAGCGTCATCACAGAACGTCACAGATGAAGCACAGGTTCTCCGGTATTGATGAATCCGGTGAAGAAGATGATGGGTCCACTGGTGGATCTGCCACCGTGAGAAGAGAGGATGTGGTCAAGTGGGCCGATGCACTAAGACCAAGAGCACAGTCCAAAGATAACGAAGAGGCCATTGAGTTTGAGGAGGCAGTGCCAAAGCCTATCAACTTGCAACGCAAACGGTCCAACAGGAACTCGCTTCTAGAGGCTATCCTCCATCCCGAGGTCTCCCCTGGTGGGAAATCTGCATCTCCAACATACTCCATCTCATCCTCACTCTCCGCGGTCTCCCAGATCAGACCGTACACGCAGTCTTTGGTCCCACTGATGCACAAACAACAGCTCTCGAAGCTGGAATCACACACATCGGAGCTGACGAAGCAGTTGACCCGCAACACCATCGAAGAACAGGAATCACAAGAGCTCCTCCCACCTTTTGCACCACGGATGATGATTTACAAAGCAGTCGAGTTCAGTGCCGGTCAAGGAGACCTGGTGATGAGCTGTACGCTGCTTCTGCTCTTCAACGAGAAGTACAAGATCTACAAAGACCAGATGATGAAAGCATACTTGTATCAATACCTCGAGTTCCTCCAACGGATGAGATTCTGGACCACGTTCACCAAAATCATCGGGTCATCTAAGTTTGACGATCTGCAAGCCATGTCTCTCAACTCGACATCCATCAGACGGTTCTGTGCCAAGTGTGGTACGTTGGTGGTTAACGAGATGGCCAAGGAGAAGTTCTTGAAAGACAAGGCTGTGGAGTACGGCACATGGTTCTGCGAGTCGTGTGGAGAGAGAAGCAAGTGCGTCTATTGCAACGAACCCATCAAGGGTCTCAACATTTTCAAGCTGCGGTGTGGTCATAGCGGTCACTTTGGTTGTTTCAAGACGTGGGTCATGGATGAGCGGATGGACTGTTGCCCTGGTGGTTGTTGAATATTCACTCTATAGGCTCGATGGATCTGATGAAGTCGTGTACGATGTCCCAGTAGTTTGGCGCTATCACTGTGTCGTTGTGGTGATACCCTTCGAAGACGTGGCGCGTCTTCTTCGTCGATGGTGAGAGTTCGTAAAGTTTGGTCATGTGGTCAGGCGGTACGATCTCATCTTTCGTCGCACAGAGGAAGGTCATGTTGACTTCTGGTGAGATGAGCGTGATGTCGTGCTCAGAATCCCAGATCTGATGACAGAGGAACGTGAACGTCTTGAGGAAGGGGAAGATGTGGGGTATGCATTTTCTGATGCTGAGGAATGTGTTCTCAAGGATGATGCCCTTAACCTGGGTGTAGTTCTTGCTGCCAATGTAGATGGACACGGCACCGCCGAGTGATCTTCCGTAGAGGATGAGGGACGTGGCCCCCATCTGTGGATGCTCCATCACGTACTTCATCACCGTGTCTGCGTCGATCTTCAAGCCAACCTCCGTGGAGATACCGGTGGACTCACCGTAGCCTCTGTATGAGTACACAAGCACGTTGTAACCCATTTCCTTGTAGAACAACTCACAAACGGGGAGCGCATGGCCAATGTTTCCAGCATTGGGGCAGAGCACGAGTACAGTTTTCTTCTTGTAGCCCGGAAGGGTCGGATCCTGAAGCATGACAAAACTCTGTAGCTTCTGGCCGTCTGGTGTCTCGAGGAAGTGCTCCTCGTATGGTATGGCGTACTTGTCGGGCTTGTCGACCTGTGAGCGGCCATTGTTGAGCATGGACGGGTACACGAGTTTGAGCTGATACTTGTACAGCAGCAGGCCGATCAGCGAAGTGACAGAGGCGAGTCCGGCAACAAACATCTTCAGCAGCTTCCAGAACATGTTGCCCGGAGAGTTTGTGCGGCGGTGGGTCTATTTCTGTGCATGAGGGAATGCTGACAGGAGCACCGCCTGATTTTAGCCGCCCGAGGCCGAGAGGTTTATACGCGGGTGTCCGGGTGTTACGGATTCCCCGGCTATCATACAAGCGGTACAATGACTGATATGCATTCATGCTCTTCCCCCTCTCCCTTCCCCTTCATATCAGCAGTGCCGTGCCGTCTAGGATGTACCTCCGCACAGCAGAGTAACGCACCAAGTAGATACTGCCTCCGACAAGGTCAATCTCCTCCTCGCCCACGACAATGCTCTCCATGATGTCCTCCAACACCTTCACAAACACCGGTCTATCCAAGTCTGGCTCCTCAATCATCGAGATACCACCTCCTGTATCGTCCAGAGCCTGTAAATGGTCTGGCATCTGTGACAGAAATACGGAGTTGTAGAGCTGCACGAGCGCCTTGAAGTGGTTCTCCATGTATGCTGTCTCCTCCGGTGAGAGTCTCTTAATCACATCCTCTTGCGTTCGTATGTACACTGTGTACTTGTCAATCTTGGACAGTCTGGTCCTGAGATACGATCTCAAAAGAAAGTTGACTCTGTCGAGCTCGGACTCGACCACCATAAGTTGTAGTTTGATATCCTTCTCAGCGGTCTGGAGTTCGATGGAATTCAGTTCGATGAACTCCACCTGTTGTCTCACACGCTCCAGTAGTCGTTCAATCAGTGGCTCCTGATAATCCAGCAGCTCAGGACATGTGCGTTCAGAGACCCATGCTTGTGTGAGGGCTTTCAGGTCGTCTCGTCTCAGCTCGATGGCGTTGAACACGGCAGGCCTGCTCTCGCGCTCAAACTCCTGGAGAATGTCATCGAAGTTGACGTCGCCCATGGTGTGTGTGGGTGTGTATGGATGCTGTGCAAGTGTGTGGCGATGGGTGGCCTGCTCCCTGAGAAGCGATGGGGATGGTGTTTTGGTCAACGCGAAAGAAAGTTCGGGGTTGGCCGCCGCACAAAGTGACGCGTCGTTTGAGTTTCGCGTAGTACACGTGACAGTCACGTGATAAAGCTTTTTCAGCCTTATGAACTTCCCTGTTGGACTCTGAAAGGACACTTATACTACTTTCAGCAACCTCAAAGTTACTGATACATATATCACACTATACTATGCATGGTCTAAAAAACTTTCTAACGGGCCCCGGGCAGCACACGTGTCACGCGTGCACACCTCTCAGGTACAACACCAGCTAACACCCTCTCAATCTCTGGGATTAAGGCATCAGCGTACACTGCAATCTCATCATCTCCAAGATCCTCACCCGGTGGTCCCTCAATCGCGTAGTGGAGTGATCTCAAGTTCACAGCACTGTCCAATATTAGCCTGGTGAGCCCTCTGTTGAAACTGTCCAAGTGTAAGGAGACGAGCCGAGGGCATCCTGTGATCTCAATCTCTCTAGCATCCACATGTATGTCCAAGTCTTCTAGTTCTGCAAGCCCCTGGATTTTCAGTGTTGCTCGGAATGGCAGTGGCTGTGTGTTTGGGTCGAGTGAAAGTGTGAAGGTCTTCAAGGAGTTTGAGAGTCGGTTTTGAATGAGATCGATGATAGTATTGATCTCCAATTCTGCAGTCTGTGGGTTCAAGAGACACACATCCAGTATCAAGGTCTTCAAGTTTGGAGATCTTCCTGCGACTAGAGACTCCAGTAGTCTCACGCACTCCACCAAGGGATATCCCCTTAGGATCAACTTCTCCAAATGAGCGAACTGCGCCCCGCCTGTGTACACATCAGCGAGCTCCACACTTTCTCTTCTCACACAAGTCAAATTTCTCAGTAGTGGATGCTTCTCCGACAGCTCCTTGAAGTCAAGCACCAACGATGACCCGTGATGTTTCTCAAACTTGAGATCTTGCAACCTTGGAGCAATGAACGTCAATTTCCCACCCATGGTTGTCTCCGTGAGATTATCCAAGGTTTTGTGATGCTTGATAGTAGCTCTGGTCAACGAATCAAACTCCAGACATTTGGACCCACTCAATAGTTGAATATCGTTCCAGACCCTCGCATCCAACGAGGTGACCTCTTTCAAACTTCTTTGGTCAATCTTGTGCAACGTATTCATCAAATGAACACTCTTCCCACGGGGAACGCACACTTTCTCCACTTCCAAATTGCCTGTATGGCAGGGCATCTCGAAGGCACAGAGCGAGAATGAACAACCACAAACAGACGGAAAGACCCCACAATCCTCGAACGAGATTGAGTTCCCATTCGTTGCCAATGAAAAGTGATGGATGAAGTGTGGGAACTGCACTTGCTTCATGACCGGTTCGGCGTAGTGGGTGCGTGAATCGGCATACATCTCCATAGCAAAGTCTTTGAGTTTCGGGAAGTCAACGTTGATCAGGTAGTTCACCCCCTGTGCGGCGAAGAATTCCAACTCGGGGAACGAAATATCCTTTAGCCCGCTGAGTTGCAGTGACAGTGGCACCGTCTGGATCTGTTTTGGTGATGAGCCGATGTCTTGGATGATTGGGAGTGTGAGACAACGGATGTTGAGTTCTTTGAGGTTGTGCAACGGAAGATTTGGAAGCAGTTTTGATGAGCAGTAAGCTAGTGTGAGTTTGTGTGGTGATACTTCTTGGAAAGGAAACTTGAGGGTGTAGTTGACGTGCTCGAGCCTGAGGTCCTTCATATTCGGTGCCTTGATCGTGGTGTTCAGCGATGGGTGGTGTGAGAGTTCGAGGTATGAATCCGGTAGCGTGAGGACATAGTTCAAGCCCAAGAGGAAGCAGTCCATCAAGGCATAGGACTGAAGCAGGAACTCTGTAAGTTGTGACTTCTTTCTGCCCACGCCAAAACTTATGGTGTCCTTGGAAGGCAGGACTTCGATGAACACTTTGAAGTTCTTCCTATTCCTTGCCCTCATCAGCTGACCAATGTACACCGTCCCTTCGAGGAACGAAGTCACTTTCTCACAGTCCCTGAGGGATAGAAGTGTGATGCTCCAATCTGGAATGGACTCACATGGGGCGACCCTGTCACAGAACCTGAACCCTCGGGTCACCTCCACACCGGAGTCACGGCCAAACCCCTCAAACAGTGGGCCACAGACCTGGATGAACTTAGCGAGACGTTCTCTGACACACTTGGAGGACAGAGAGAGTGATAACAGATCGTTGACATCATCGAGATACCAGCAGACCTGGAACAGCACCTCGTTGGGACAGCTCAAAAAGAAGGACTCCCGCGGGTGTGAGGTGGAACAAGCCCGGACAATGGCGTTGCCGTTGAGGTCTCTCTTCATCATTTGTCACTAGTCTGTGTAACATTGTTGTGTGTGTGAAGCTGCCTCAAAATTTCAGCCGTCTTTCCTTTTGTATGTGAGAGCGACGACTACAAAGGTGTGATAACCACGCCGGTGTAAAGGGTTGGCCGGATAAGAAATTTGGCGCATCGGTTGCCCTGGCAACCGCGCCGGGGAGATCCCTAGCCATACCATGACCCCACAATGAATCCTCGAGAAACAACCGCTGTCCTGTCACTCCGAACCCTATTCTATGCTTATCAGTAGGTGCAAAGACCATTGTGGATATCTCTTAAATGAGGGCTGCTAGGTTCGTACAATGTGATTTGAAACTTTGTCACCTCGTGGATCGTGCATGAGTTGATCTTTGAGCATGGTGTGCTTGAGTACAGGGAGCATGGACAAGTTTCACATACCGGTTCTGGTACTGTGTGCTCTCTGAGGTATCATTTCTCCGGGATGAAGATGTCTCCTGCCAGAGCTGGTCGATGCACTGGCTTGTGAGAACATACAGTTGTGGAAAACGAAGAAGGAAAGGTGAGGGAAGATAATTACTGAGTTTGGCTGAGAATAAACACTGATACAGAGATAACTGCTGTCCCAAGTAGTCCAACCACCGCTGGATGTATCATTATTCGCTGAAGACTGCCCTGGAAAACTGACCACGGCGGCGTCGGGCTCTTGTTAGGAAAACGCGTACTATCGGTAGTTCCTGCGGGTACCGGCGTTGGGTTCCCGGTGACTAACTCTTCATGGTTTGACTCGGACTCCAGGAGACAGCGAGGGAGAGAAGAGGGCCACAGTGCACCGCTGGAACAATGTTTGGACCGCGGTTTTGTGAGTCAGATTTTGGAGAGGCTTGCAGCTGGGTATAAAGCTTTGACCTTGGACGGGCGCAGAAAAGTTGATCTTCTGGGTATGCGTCATCGACCTCGATCATGGACATGAACTCCGAATCTCACTTTCGTGCATCCAACGTGGACTTTCTGAAGGAATCTGAGCTCATCACATGTAGGGAAAAAGAGGTATTCATCGCTGAGGCTGACAAGGATGATTTCCCCGAGGGAGGCCGTGGATGGCTCGTCGTCATTGGCTGTTTCTGCTCCAGTATGATGACATGGAGTATGGTGAACGCATACGCCGCTTTCCAGACTTTCTACGAGACTGATATGTTTCCAGATGTTGAATCGTCCAAGATATCCATGATTGGTGGTTGCCAATGTCTGTTCATCTACTTTTTTGCCCCGTTCATGCTCCCTGTCATCCAGGCCTTAGGGCTCCGTAATGTCATCACTCTGGGCGTTATCATCATCCTCGTGTCCCTCTTTGCCCTGTCCACCATTCATGAAGGTGAGCTGTGGAAGTGTTACCTGTTTCAGGCCGTCCTATTTCCATTGGGTTCTGCTTGCCTCTTTCCCTCCGTCATGTTCTCCCCCATCGAGTGGTTCAAGTTGAAGAGAGCGAGTGCGATGAGTATTGCAATGTCTGGTATCTCCGTTGGTGGGATTTTATGGCCAGTTTTGATGAAGAGGATGTTACCCCATGCTGGGTTCCAGTGGACGGTGAGAACAATTGCATTCATTGACATCCCCTTGGGCCTCGGTGCCATCTTGTTGACTCAGCAGAGGCTGCCACTAGAGTTTGTCCACAAGCCAACGACGCTCTCAAACTCTCAGTTCAGCAAGCAGAAGTTAAGACAATTGCCACAGGCCATCAAGTCTTTGGTGCACAGCTGGATCTTCCAACTCTCAGAGATCAAGTATGATGTGCTTCTCGTTGCCAATCTCCTTGGGATGTTTGGCTCCTACCCGATCATGTTCTACTTGGACTACTTTGCCACACTGATTGCTCCGAACTCCGTCATCTCAGAGTATCTGATGGTAATCTACAATGGTGGCAGTGGACTTGGCCGTATCCTCTCCGGCCTACTCGGTGACCAGATTGGACGGTTCAACGCCTTCTTCGTCCTTTTGTGCATGGTGTCAATCTCCATCTTGGGAATGTGGTTACCCAACGTTCAGCTACAGCTCATATCATTGCATACGGTGTCCACTGTGGTGTTTGGACTTGCTATCCCATCTCTGTACTCCCTATTCCCTGCTTGCTTCGCCCAGACGTTTGGTACACAGGGGTCGGAGGCCAAGATTGGGATGTTGTTACTTACATCTGCTCCCGGGTCCATACTTGGATCGCTCATTGGTGGTTCATTCATCCCTCTTTCCTCTGATACAGAGACTGTTATCCAGGGGTTCAAGGGACTGACAATCTTTGGCGGTACGATGATGTTAACTGCTGCATTCATTGTCCTTGGTGTCAGATTCTGGATCCATAGAGGTCTTTTCACCTTCGTTTAGAGCTACATCTCCCCTCATAATTGTTCATATCATTAACGGCTTCACCACTCCTGTAATGGTGGTAGCACAATCTCAATATCTCTCATAATAGCATCATGGGCCGGCATCTCACCATCCAAAACATGTTCGATCTCCTTGGGTTTATCCCTCATGAACTGCTCCAAGATCACAATACCAGCTTCGTCAATAGGTTCAGGATCCACTGTGCTGCCCACTTTGTAACGAAGCTCCTTGAGGTTTTCTGGAGTCTTGTCAAACTGGATCTTCTTGAGTGGATATCTCGGGTTTGAAGCCTGGATGCCAACCAACTGAGGACAGTTGGTAAAGACAAGCTCTTCAGCGTCAACCTCGATGGTGAGTGACTCGAGTGCAGTGAAACCATTGAGCTCCAGTGGGGTCTCAAAATACGCGTCGGCGTCTTGGTCTGTGGTGGAGAGAATCAACTTGATCAGTGTGCTCTTCAGTGGTTCCAACAAATTGATGATTTGCCTGATTTGATCACGGCCAAGCGGCGCCCCGCTGCACATACAGCTATCCATGATCACAGTAGTCAGACCATTCATCTTCTCCAAGTCTAAGGATGACAGGAACACAACAATATCCGCCAACGGGTACTTCACCAAGGTCAAGGTGTCCAACTTCGGGAAGACAGTGCCACTTTTGTAAACATCCTTGAGTACGGTGTCATACTGGCTCTGGATCAGGAAGAGGTCCCGCAGCCGCGGACACCTCACAGAGATGTCAGCCATGTCAAACAGCAGTTTTGAGTAGCAGTGCTTCTCCAGTTTTAACTCCTGGAGCCGTGGTGCATCAAAGTTCACGCGACCCCGGATGTTCGAAACAGCTTCGACAACCTCCCAGTCGATGGACTTGTCCTTCAGAGTCAATTGTCTCAACTTGGGAAGGTGGATAATCTCATCTGCATTCTCTGTGAACAAGTAGAGGTCGGCCCATGTTTTGACGACAACCTCCGTCAAGTTCCCCAGTGTCTCCTTCGACACCAGACTCAGCGTGTTTGTCACCGAGACGTTCTTGGACTTGGGTAAGGAAATCATCTCCCCAACATCATCTGACTTGATCCAGCAGTCCATCTGTCCAATAGGCGTGTAGAGGAAGTCCTGTGTACATCTCTTTGGAAACTTGCAGTCCTCAAACACGATGAAAGTGTCGTGTGTCACCAGCCTCAGCGAGTCCATCGTTTCTGGGAAGTCCACGTTTTTCATCACTGGATACTTATCATCCTCTCGTGGATACAGTCTGAACTCACCGAGCTGCAGTGAGGGAAGTGAAAGGTTCTCCATCCGTGTGATGTCCACTGCGGTGAGCTTCTCGAGGTTGGGCAGCGTGAGGTTCTTGAGCTCTCGAAGCTGTCGGGCCACAGGGATGGTCTGGAGCAGATCCTCCTCGTTCTCTATTGGATGTGGTGAGGGACCCTGTATCACGAGATGTTTGAGCTTGTGCAGTGGGAGTCTGTGGAAGAGCGATTCAGCAGAGTTCTTGAACGCCAGCGTCTGCGGGATCGCCTGTCGAAGCGGGTATGTATGCGTCACGTCCGTGTGTTCGAGTAGCAAGAGGTTGAGCTGTGGAGCCTTGACTGTGGTGGCAAAGTTCGGGTTGTGTGAGATGCCCAATGCCTTGTCGGGGATGACGAGGACGTAGTTGGGTCCGAGGAAGAAGAACTCGAGGAGGGCGTACGGTTGGATGAGCAGCTTCGTGAGCACCGCCTCTTCACGGTCCTCGAGCCCCGGAGCGGGCACAATCTGGATGAAAACTTTGAAGTGTTTGCGACTGTGGCCCACACTGAACTGGGTGAGGTACATCATGCCCTCCACGAATTGAAGCGTGTTGGCGCAGTCCTCCAGCGTGACGAGCGAGATGCACCAGTCGGGCAGCCGTTGGTCAAAGGTCGTTGTCGGACAGAACTTGAAGCCTCTGACGGGCTTGACAGAGGAGCCAATCTCAGGTGCAGGTGCACAGCAGCGAATGAAGCCCCTCATCCGGTTGCGCAGGCTCTTGGAAGCGAGCGACAGGCAGAGCAGGTCTTCCGGGTCGTCGAAGTTCTGGCAGATGAGGAAGAGAACCTCCACGGGGCACGAGAGCAGGAACGGCTCTTCTGTGGACGTGGCCGCCACTGGCTCCTTGGACACGACGATGTTTCCCTCAAAGTCCCTCTTCATCGCTCGTGTTTGCGGGTGCTTCTGGTACCGGTGGAGGCAGCAAAGAATGTTGAGAAGCAGACGTACGGAAATTTATTTCACGCAGCCGCAGCACTCACATGGCTGTCCACGCGTGATGGGCACCGATCCTACGACAAATCTCCTCAAAATTAACATAAATTCGTATACGTCTCATCTTACCAGGCACTCACCACACGAATGTCCCTGCTGATCCGGCTCAGTTCCTCGAAGTGCTCGATCTGGTCGCACATGTCCTGGATGCTTCTGCGTCTGCCACAGTTATCTCCGCCCGTGTCCCGGTCGTACTTGACGTCGTATCTCAGGTTCTTGAGCTCTGGGAGAGAGTCAGCTGTCAACTTGCGGAGCGGAGTACGTCCAGCACAGATGCTGATGGCCCGCAGTCTCCGGCAATTCTTCAGCTCCAGTTCCTGGATACCGCACCCGCTGAAACGCAGCTCTTGGAGAGACGTGAAGTTGTGCACCTCGATCGGCAACGGCTCTGGTGTCTGGAGACGGTGTGGCACTCTCTTGAATTGGAAGTTGAGTGTGGTCAGTGTGGATTGGCATGGTTCCAAGAGCGACAACAGCTTGGTCACGTAGACCTGTGAGTGCTTGGAATGGTCAAAGTCCAAAAGACACTCTGTGAGCACAACTTTACGGAGTTGTTCCATCTTGGAGAAGTCCAAGGAGAGTAGCAATTCCATGATCTGTGTAGAGCGTAGTCCCTCAAGCTTCAACTCCTTCAAGTGAGGGAAACTGATGCCACCATCACAGCAAATATCAGGTACAAGGTCTGTACCCTCCCGGACAATCTCAATCACCTCCAACTGTGAATGGTTCTTGGCCAAATCGCTCCAATTCAATCTCAGTGTAGACCCAGTTTGTCTCTTGAACAAGAGGTGCTTCAACTCTGGCGCATACACGTTCAAACTCTTAACCTCACACTCGTCAAACACCTTCTCCACATCCTCAAAGTACTCGTTCTCCCACCGCTTGCGAATCTTTGGGTCCAGTGGCGGCAAATCCTTATTGATAACCAACTCCTCCAGCGAATCCATCATCACGGTCTTCTCAGAGGTCAACAACAATAAATCAGCATCGGTTTCGGTCTCCAACGACACAATGTTCTGATGGGTCTCCGGTTCAACAAGACGCAACATATCCAACACTTTACACTGACCCCGTGGTACTCTGATCTGTGGCAGGGTACTGGTTACATCCTCAGTCGGCATGAATGAGAAGCGTGATGATGTGGCAGACTCCGGTAAGTTGCAGTTGATGATTGTTGGCACGTGAGATCCACAGTCCAGTTCAAACCGGTCGAGATGTGATGGCCCGATGTTGATGTTCTTCAAAAGTGGTGTGCACTGGTTCTGTGCGGAGTGGACTGGGGAAAGGCGTGCGTAGAAGCACTCGAGAACCGGCAAGTCAAGGCCTGTGAGGTAATTAAGCGAGTCCACAGCGAGGATCTTCAAGCTTGGGAGGGACATGTTGGATAGTCCTCTCACCGTGTTCTCCGCAACGGAGTACTGCACACTGATGGACCCAGCATCAAAACTCAGTTCATCTCTCATAGTCTTTGGCGGTGCAATGATTCTCAACTCCTCCACATTATCGAACTTGAACCCCTGCAACATCCCTGGTGCACAGTCCTTGAGTGTGATGGATCTTGGACTGATAGGGAACGGGAACTTGCCCGAATAGTTCACCCTTGTGATATCCACGCTGTATGGTCTCAAGCTCTGGATTTGCAAGTTCTCCAAAGGTCCACCGGGTACCTTAATCGTGTCGTCGCTCGTGACGAGGATGAACTTGTTGGCCAACACGTCCGAGGAGGTCTTAAGTAGTGATGTCGTCCGTGACTCTTGAATCGACGTGGTGGTGCAATGGAAGGCACAGTCTTCCGGATATGGTACCAATGACATGTGTACTTTGGTGTGTTTGAGTGCTGCCAGCGTTCTATAGTTCTTTGGTATCATTGGGGCATCGTACACCGTACACCACACCTCGAGTAGTGTGATCGACCAGTCCGGGATGGGCTCGTGGACACAAGCGACTCGACAGAATGAGCCGAAGTCCCTGAACACAATCAGCTGCTCCTCGTGATCTTTCACCACGCGTATGAACTCGCCCAGTCTGCGCTGCATCCACCGAGAGGACCGCGATAGCGAGAGGAGGTCCCTGTGGTCATCGAGGTGATAACAGATCTCAAACAACACCTCCGTGGGACACACCGACAGAAAGGACTCCATGGTCTGCCGTATGTGATGTGGTCCTCTTCTCTTCAATGTGTGCCTCTGTTGGCTGGAAATAAACCCTGAGTAAGGAGAATGACGCGACTTTATCAAAAAAGAGGTGTCATTATCGGGTGGTGATCGGACTTGCCGTGGGGGAAGGCGCGCGCATGTGGTGTCCAGGTGTGGGATGTGTCACTGTCCCTGGTTGGCTGGTTGGCTCTGTACTTGTGGTGGGCCGGAATCTGTGTGCTCTAGATCCCATTTTTGGTGGTATGGATCACGATTAGTTCCATAAACCCTTATATCTCTGGTGCTGTTGGGCTGCTACTGGCCTGCGCTGCAAATCCGCAAAATGAGATCAGCAGACCTACGTCGTCTACTAGACGTAGTGGGCTCCTTCGTGATCATGTCCTGGCCAGGTGTAGCAAATATTCCATTGCCTTGTGTCCAGACTTCCCTGGTCTTAAGTCGATCGTACTCTCAAACAAAATTTTCCTTGCAAGAGCTCGATCTCGTTCTCGAAGCACACGTCAGCCCAGCTCGTCAAAATGTGGACCTAGTGCCTAGTGCAGTACTGTCACCGGCTCTGATCCCCTAAAAGGAGCAGCTAGAATTTGTAGGCTCTCAACGGACCAGACAGTGCCACAGACTTCCAAGCCAACTGGAAGGGGCAAAGGGCGGGTGGTGGAACGCCATGGGCCACGGTGTACAGTGTGAATGGGCAGAACGGCCTCTGTCGACAGGCTCGGATCACCCACAAAGCCACCAATGCTGATCGAGAGAAGACATTTGGGTGGATACAGACGTGAACGGGACACTCATCCGCACTGGACAAACAACAAGCAACGGCTTTGTGAACGACGATCTGTTCGAGACCTGCTCCGTAGCTGACTCAGGAGGCGCGGGCTCTACGCGCGGCCGCGGCAGCGGCGACGACGCGCAAGACGCAAAAGGCAAAAATGACGGTGTCACACCCGAACACCAATCACGCGGAAAGCCCCGTTACCCGCCACTGCCCGGCGGTCGGCAACTCGGCGTTGCCCCTTGCATAGCCCTGGGGCACTCCAGATCCCGCACAATATCGACGGGCATTGCGTAAGGCCTGGAGCCCACACCCGCAGCACAGCCATCACCACAGCAGCATGTTTCCCCTTGGAGATCACCACCCGTCTGAATTGCCGAGCCTTGCTTCCTTGGGTCCAGACTTCCACACATGGTGCTCCTCACTCAGCTTAATGACAGCTTATGACACAATAGCACAGAATGACGGAGGCGTTGAAAAAGCCCACACACCCCTTTCCCCTGGCACAGAAGATCATTGTCAAGGCTTCAGCGTCCCCTTGACATGGAATCGGGCTTCTCGAGCCCATATGTGATAATTCAAGCCCCCATTGCGGGACAAATTGCACCTTTGACGTGATGATGACTTCTGGGTTGGGGCTCATCGCTTCACATGCTATTTCGGGCTCTCAACAATATTCCATTCCGTCTATTCTTGTCCTGTCTCTGTCTCTACACCCGCTTGTCTCAAGCTTGGGGCCTATATTGGCTGAGCGATCATGATCATCACGCATCCAAGGTCTACTTGGGTAAAAAAAGCCTTCCTCATGATCCAAGGAGGGTATAAAAAGACCCCGGACCCTCCCCAATTTGCTCCATCAATCCGCTTATTCTCATCCACATCGAATAACTACTATTCAAACAATTCATAATCATGGTCTCCGTCACTAAGTGCTCTATCTTGCCTTGCTTGCTCGCCATTGCCCAGGCTCAGGTCAACTCCGGCTACACCACCACCACTTTGGTGAGCTCCGTCATCTCTGGTCAGGCTCCACCACCACCAGCCTCTGGTTCTTTCGTTCCAGAGAGCTCTTTCGTTCCACCACCACCAGAGTCCTCTCGGGTGCCAGCTTCCTCTGCCTTCCAGAAGCGTGGTGAGGCTTCCTCCGCTGTTGCTCCACCACCAGTTAAGTCTGCCCCATTGGCATCTGCCTCGGATTCCGCCCCACCAACTGGATCTGTTCCACCACCAGCAGCAACCTCTTCCGCTGCCTATGCCAAGAGAGGTGAGCCAATCTCTGCTACTGGTCCACCACCTTCCTCCTCTTGGGTTCCACCACCAATTGAGTCTGCCCCATCGCCATCTGGATCCCCAGCTCCATCTTCCATGGTCAAGCGTGGCGAGGGTTTTGCATCATCTTCGGCCGTTGCTCCACCACCAGCTGAGTCTGCTCCATTGGCATCTGTGTCTGTTGGTTCCGTGCCACCATCTGGATCCATTCCACCTCCACCACCAACCTCCTCCGCTGCTAGCTTCGTGAAGAGGGGTGAGGCTTCTTCAGTTGCTCCACCACCAGTCTCGTCTTCTTGGGTTCCACCGGCCCCAGAGTCCGCACCATTGCCATCTGCTTCTGGCCCAGCACCATCTGGTTCCGCGGCTCCATCTGCTTTTGCTAAGCGTGGCGAGGCTTCCTCCTCTGTGGCTCCACCACCACCATCTGAGTCTGCTCCATTGCCATTCGAGTCTGCCCCACTCCCATCTGGATCTGGTGCTCCATCTCCAGCCCCATCTGACTCTGCTGTTCCTGTTGCTAAGAGAGATGAGTCTTCCTCTGTTGTTCCACCACCAGCCTCCTCTTCTTGGGTCCCACCAGCCCCAGAGTCTGCACCATTACCATCGGCTTCTGGTCCAGCTCCTTCTGGTTCCCCATCCCCGGTCCCATCCTACGCCAAGCGTGGTGAGCAGGTTTCTTCTTCGGTTCCACCACCACCACCAACTTCTTCTGGTTCCGTCCCGCCACCACCTCCAACCTCGTCTGGCTCTGTCCCACCACCAGCCTCTTCCTCGTTCGTTCCAGTCTACGTCCGTGGTCTCTCAGGTGATGCCCCAGCCCCATTGGAGCCTACCCCATTGGCCTCTGAGTCCGCACCATTGCCACCATCCGGCACTGCCTTCTCCGTTGCTCCAACAGGTGCTGCTTTCGCTAAGCGTGGTGAGTCTGCTCCAGCTCCATCCGGCTCTCCAGCCCCAATTGAGTCCGCCCCACTCCCATCTGGCTCCCCAGCTCCAACTGGATCTGCTCCATTGCCACCATCTGGCTCTGCTCCAGCACCAGCTCCTTCCGCTACTGCTTAAAAGCGAGCCATGGATAGGATTCGTCGTCTGTTCCGTCTTTCATTGAGCTCAGTCCCGGTTGGCTGAGTCAGAGCTTTGGTATATTGCTGTTAAATATGCCTAGGAGGCTTGATACTGGTGTCATCCCCTTTTCTGTTTTTGTTTGTTTAGCTCCCCTTTTGTTGAATGAAAGACCAAAAGTTTGATTGGATTGTAGAAGCCTCCCAAATCCGGTAATTACCATTTTAGGGTTTTTTCAAAAAATTACACGCACCAAACACCAAACATCGCGAACTCCCAGGTTGGCACGGAAATGGCATCGCTGTTTGTTTACCTTTGGGCGGATGAATGTTGATCTCGCAGAACCCAGTCGTCTCTCAAATCACAGTTGCAACAAGACGCCAGATACAGCACCGCAATGTCGTCCCGTCGAGAGGAGATCGAGGCCAAGAGACAGCGACTCGCAGAACTTCGACGCCAAAGGGAGGAGAAACAACAGCGTCATACACGGAACTCTGACATTGGCGTGTCGTCTCCAAGAAGCAGCGATTTCGGGCTGTCAAGGCAGAACATCGACCATCTCGTGGAAGAGCTCGTCGGAGACAAGAGAGCCACGCCGCAGCGCTCTATCTCCGTCCAGACTGATGAAACATTCGCCGTGAAGGAGGTGCCCACGCGCACCACTTACAACAAGAGCACGCAGACCGAGGAGGAGGTAGTCGAAGGTGAGGACGATAACGTAACGGAAGAGGTTGTGCCCGAGTCTGCTCCAGAGACTGAAGCCGAGGAATCTACAGAAGAATTTGAGCCTACTGTTGAGCCAATCGATGATTCCGCACTCGCCTCCTTCTTTTCCAAATCCTTCAAAGTCATCAACAGAGCTATTGAGGAAGACACCAACCACGACATCCTCATCACATACGCGCAGAAGAAGAAGCAAGCTCTGGAAGAGGCGCAGCCGTACCTGCTCCTGGATTCGCTCAAGCTTGAAACGCCCGCACGCAGCATTGACACTTCTCCCTTCTTCCCAGACCTGATCATCATTTCCACGGAGACAACGATACGTTTGTACAACACCGCCTTCCGCACCTTCGAGCACCAGTTCCAGGCTCAAACACGAATTGTGCAAGTACAATTTTCCCATTTCCAGTCCAACTTCATCTTTGGCACAGGGTACAACGGCAAACTCCATATTTGGGATCTCGACTCACCAACACGCCTCCCCCACCTCACGTCCCCAGTGACATCCTCGACGCATTCATATCCGGTGTACTCCTTGGATCAATTGAACGAGAACAACGGGATGATCATCACCGCATCTACAGATGGGAAGATCCTCCATTGGGATCCACAGATTCTGACCAGACCAGCTTCGATCCCGATCCAGCTCAAAGTGCCCAAGTCGCTGGCGCTACGATACGATGAGCTGACACCCTGGTGTGTTACGCATTTAAAGGATGATCACGGGTTCCTCATTGTCGGTGCAGAAGACGGGAACGTCTACAAAGTGAAGAGATTTGACAAGGTGAATTCGGATGCTATTGACAAGATCTTTGTTGCACATTCAGGTCCGGTGACGGCCTTGGAAGGTTCTAAAGAATTCTCACAGCTGTTCATTTCGAGTGGTATGGATTGGAGGGTGTTCCTCTGGGACCTGAATAACGAGGAACCCATCCTGGAGATTTACAAGTCCAACAGTGTCATGAGTGTCAGTTGGAGACCTGGGAACCCGACACAGGTGGGGTACATTTATGAAGACGTGTTTGAAGTGATGGATCTGAGTGTCGATCCTGTGATCCCGGTACTCAAGATGAGTGTTGAGAAGACGCTATGTGGGATGAGGTTCAGCAAGGAAGGTGATAAGGTGTTGCTAAGCACACTTGATGGACAAGTGCTGATCTTTGAGCTGCTCCTGCAGGATGTCAAATCGGATCTGTCAAAGTTCAAGAGACTCTATCTATCCAATTGATCTATGATGTTAGTCGATCAATTGCTTCCTAATGTGTATAACTAATGCTTTTACGACGTTTTGCATCTTCTAAACAGCTTTATAACTTGTATCAAATGTATCAAACCTTACAAACCAAAACATGATCAATCATCAATGGACGTTCACTGCTTACCAGTACCGAAGAACTTGTTGAATCCAACCAAAGTAAATCTGTATCTGACGTCACCCTTGTCCAATCTGGTCAAAGCCTGGGAAACGTTCTCCTCAGAGAGGTCGAGAGTCTCGACCCATGGTCTGAAGTTGTGCTTGGAGGCGAGCTCCAAGAGCTCAATTGCCTCCTTCTTGGAACCGAGGGCAGAGGCACCGAGGGCGGAACCGTTAGGGAAGAACACGAATGGAGAAACGGTGAGCTTCTCGTCAATGTGTGGGAGACCGCAGGTGATGAATCTTCTGTTAACCTTCAAAGTGGAGAGGAAGCCGTTAAGGTCAATGTTGGTGGAAGTGGCACAAGAGACGACAACGTGGAAAGCGTCATAGTTCTTCTTTGGCCAGTCTGGGTCCTCACCGGTGGCAACAAAGTGGTCGGCACCCATCTTGAGGGCATCCTCCTTCTTAGCAGAGGATCTGGAGAAGGCGGTGACCTCAGCGCCGAGGGCCTTGGAGATCATGATGGCCATGTGACCGAGACCACCGATACCGATGATGGCAACCTTTGGAGTCTCCTTACCAGCGTCGAGGATGTCCTGGATGTTTCTCTTGATTGGGGAGAACACGGTCAAACCACCACACATGAGTGGGGCAACCAAGTGTGACTCAAGGTTCTCTGGAATTGGGAACACCATCATCTCATGGGCACGGGCGTGGGATGCGTAACCACCCTGGGAAACGTAGCCGTCTGGGTAGCGGGAGGCGTAGGTGGCAACTCTGTGTGGGCAGTACTGCTCGTTGTCGGAACCACAGCGGGAGCAAGTGGAGCAACAGGAAGCCATGGCACCCAAACCGACTCTGTCACCGATCTTGAAGCCGGACTCACACTTCTCACCGAGTTTGACGACTCTACCAATCACCTCGTGGCCGACACACTGCGTCTTTGGGCCGTAGGTGGAGGACTTGCAGGCCATGTCACCCTTAGACCACTCGTTCTTGAGGGTGAAGAGCTCGGAAGCACAGACACCGCAGCACTCGATCTCAATGTCGACGTCTCTCTCGCCGAACTTCTGTGGAGCCCAGGATGTGAGCTTTGGGTTGGCCCACTCGGATGGGTCGGAGATGGCGAATCCCTTGAACTCTTCTGGGTAGTTGACGGTGGTGGTGGACATTTTGCGGTGCTCTGGGTACTGGGTGGAGGCAAAGGACCTCAAGAAGCAAGGATCTCAGAGCGCTTTTATACGATTTCAGCCCGGGTCGGAGGAAAGTCCGACACGCGTATGCCATATCGGACATATGTGCCTTCTCTTGCCGTCCACGCAGCCACGCTCCCTCTTTCCTAATTGGCCCAGATCGCCCACTGTGTGGTAGATTGCTTGCCCCTGTAGCGCGTGCTATGCGATAAACGCTAATTGGGGTCCGCCTCTGGGCACTCTGGCCACGCGGTGTGCCAATGAAGGTTTTGCCACGCTCGTTTGTTCAACGCAGCTACATATCGACTGTCTCAGTGTTTGACAGCTTGATCGCCCACACATACACATCACAAAGTCGGGTAGTATTAGTCATCGAATCCTTACCTCTCGCGCCCTTCGGTCCGTGGAGCACCTACAGAGCCGTCCTCTACCCTCTGTTTGCACCCTGCCCCCTGCCCCCGGTCTCCGTTCTCGTCCCCCACGGCCTTCGCCCTTCAACTGACACCTTCCATCACCGCGCGCCCGGAAAAATTTGTCATCCGGGCCCTGGATAGCCGAACCCTAACGCCTGTTGTGTATACGGACCACGGCTCGTACTTTCGCTGGGACCGGGGGCTGTAAGCTGGAACACCAACCACGCCGGTCTCCGTACCCTGGTTCCTCATATAGCCGCCTATCGCACATCCATTGCTCCCGTACAGCGAGCACCCACACTTTGTGCTTAACTCCAGGCACTTGGGGGCTCCAGGGTTTTTCCGATGCGCTCCGTTCCTCTCCACGGCCACTGTGTATTCCTTCCTCTATGATGTAAACTCATACATTGATCGTTTGTAATAACACACACCGCATACGCGATCGTTCATGATAATAGATATATATACGGGTCCGAGAGGTGAAGACACCACCCAGCCAGACTCAAGTATCCCCTGCTAGGGGAAAGAAAGAAAGAACTAAAAAGGGGAGTACGTACCAAAATCGATACTACACTTAGATGAGGAGAGCGGCAACACCCAAGACCAAGGCACCGATGGAAGCACCGGCGGAAGCAGCAGCACCGGCGTAGGTGGAGATACCAGCAATGGTGGAGGTCTTCTCGATGGTCTGAGTAGAGGTGGAGTCACCGGTAGAAGCAGCAGCCTCGGTAGAAGTAGCAGCCTCAGTGGAGGTGGCAGCCTCAGTGGTGGTGGACAATGGGCAGTAGGTGGTGTAAGAAGTCACGACACCGGCAGAGGTGGAAGTGACAACGGTGACACCGGTGGTGACGGCAGAGGTGGAGCAGACGTCGTTAGAGCACGAGGTGATGGTGACGACGGTGGTGGAAGCAGCAGCCTCAGTGGTGGTCAATGGGCAGTAAGTGGTGTACTCAGTGACAACACCGGCGGAAGTGGTGGTGACGACGGTGACACCGGTGGTGACAGCGGAGGTCGAGCAGGCGTTGTCGGAACAAGAAGTAACGGTGATGACAGTGGTAGAAATGTCAGCCTCAGTAGCGGTAGAAGTGGAGATGGTACCGTTGTTGTAACCAGTAGTAGAGGCAACGTCAGAAGAGGCAGAAGAGGAAGCATCAGCAGTGATGGTGTCACTCAAGGACCAGGTCTGCTCAGCTCTCTTGACGAACTTCTTACCGTCAGCAGTGAGGAGGGTGATCAAAGCGTCAGCGGTCCAAGCGGCACCAGAGACGATCTCGGCAGCGATGTTGAAGACGATCTCCTGGTCGGCGTCAATGGTGAAGTCAACGTCAATGACAACGGAGTCATCAGTGACGGTGACGTTGGCATCAGTGGACTCACCACCAACAGTGGCAGCGGCGCTGGAGTAGTCGAAGTCACCCTCGGTGTTACCCTTGGAGAACTCGATGGAGATGGACTCCCATGGACCGAGGGCACCTGGGAAGTACAGGTTCCACTCTGGAGAACCACCGTTGTAAGAACCGGTGAAGGTTGGCTCAACGGCGGAGGAAGAGGAAGCAGAAGCAGACTCAGAAGCAGAAGCAGAGGAAGACTCAGCGGTAGAAGAGACCTCGGAGGAGGTAAGAGTAGCAGAGGAGGACTCCTCGGAAGAAGACTCGCAGGTGGCGTGCTTGATCAAAGTCTCCTTGTACTGAACCTCACCGGCAGAGTTGGTCTTGGTAACAACGGAAGTGGTGTAAGAACAACCGGTCAAAGTGGAAGAACCAGTGTATCTAGTGACGACAATGGTGGTAGAACCCAAGTCCTTGGTGTAAGTAACCCAGCCGTCGCCCTCAGCAGTAGAGGTGGCAGCAGCAGAGGACTCAGTGGTGGAAGCAACAGCGGAGGAAGACTCACAGGTGGCATGCTTGATCAAGGTCTCCTTGTACTGAACCTCACCGGCAGAGTTGGTCTTGGTAACAACAGAGGTGGTGTAAGAACAGCCAGTCAAGGTAGAGGAACCAGTGTATCTGGTGACAACAATGGTGGTAGAACCCAAGTTCTTGGTGTAAGTAACCCAGCCGTCACCCTCAGCAGTAGAGGTTGCAGCAGCAGAGGACTCAGTGGTGGAAGCAGCAGCAGAGGAAGACTCACAAGTAGCGTGCTTAACCAAAGTCTCCTCGTACTGAACCTCACCGGCAGAGTTGGTCTTGGTAACAACAGAAGTGGTGTAAGAGCAACCGGTCAAAGTGGAAGAACCAGTGTATCTAGTGACAACAATGGTAGTGGAGCCCAAGTTCTTGGTGTAAGTAACCCAGCCGTCGCCCTCAGCAGTAGATGTGGCAGCAGCAGAGGACTCAGTGGTGGAAGCAGCAGCAGAGGAAGACTCACAAGTAGCGTGCTTAACCAAAGTCTCCTCGTACTGAACCTCACCGGCAGAGTTGGTCTTGGTCACGACAGAAGTAGTGTAAGAACAACCAGTCAAGGTAGAGGAACCAGTGTATCTGGTGACGACAATGGTGGTAGAACCCAAGTTCTTGGTGTAAGTGACCCAACCATCACCCTCAGTGGAGGACTCCTCAGCGGCAGAAGAAGTAACCTCGGCAGAGGAGGAAGTGGAAGAGGTGACGGCAGCAGAAGAAGAGGTGGAAGTAGAGGAAGAGGTAGTTTCGGTGGAAGAAGAGGATGTAGTGGTCTCGGTAGAAGAGGAAGAAGAAGTAGTGGCCTCGGAGGAAGAAGTGTCAGTAACAGCGTGTGTGTTGATCTTGGTGTACAAGATGGCACCGTTGGAGGAAACGACAACGGTCTCGGTGGTCCAGTGGGTACCGGACAAGAAGGTGGAGGTACCCAAGTAGTTGATGACGGTGACGGTGGTAGAGCCGAGTCTCTTGGTGTATGTCAACCAGTCAGAACCGGTCTGAGCAACAGCTGGAACCGCAGCAGCGGCAGCAAGGAGAAGTTTGGAGAACTTCATTGTTGAGCGAACGAATTGGGGTTAGTTGGTGTTGGGGCGGGGAGGAAACACACTTCTAGAAGGGTGTCAAGGCAGCAGATCCCTCGAGACTTATATACGTCGACGAGGCCCACTCGCATGGCCAGCAATTGCGCTCAAAGGAGAGGATCTCCCTCCCGATTCGTAGCAACGGGTGTGGGCCAACGCACGCGGGTGCAGCGTGGTGCATGTGCTAACGCCCTGGGGGAAAAAATAGACTTCTTTCCGGGGCGCCCATTGGTTGGGAGGGTGATCTGCTGGTGTGTCTCCGCTTCCGGACGGCTGCTTCGGTGGCGTGGATTTGTCCAGAGTTCCGCTGGTGTTCTGGAGCACTGTCAAAAGGGCCCTGGAGCCCGGCGTTGCGGGGGTTTTGACGCGGCCAACTTTATTTTGCCGGGGTGCGAACCCTATCTGAACGATCAGTGGGGCATCGAGGTTGAGCTATGTACCTATAACTTCGACGTCTCCCGACTGGAGGGGACAACCAGGAGTGGGGAGCCCTCATGGCTGCAGCACAATTGGATGACAGAAAGAGCATGAGCGGCTGTGTGTCTTCCTCATTTGGACGTCGTTGGTCACGGGTGTTTTGCAAAGGTCTCGCTGCGAAACGAAAGACACCGACGTCCCCTTCAGACCCTTCGCGAGCGGTAGTTTCCTAGAGTGCCGGAATTAGCCGGTACAGGTCTTGGCCACGGCGCCAGTATCGTGTGTTGTGCCAACCTCACGCTGAGGCTGTCCGTGTTGAAGAGTGATGCTCAGGCCTGGTATGTGCTGTGAAATACCCCTCTCCTGTAGTACTTCCCCTACTCCGCTCTCTATGTCTCGACAGTGCTCGGCGCCGCTGATACAACAACAGACAGCACCCAACGTGAGCGTTATGAAGCCTGCGCACAAACAAAGGCAAGAAAGCTTAAATGCCCGCGCAGCTTGGCGTGGAGACGGACAATCGTCTGGGCTGTTCGACGATGTGGGATGGGCTTGCACGTTGCAGATCACCAACACACCGCGGAACCCTGCCGCTTTCTAGCGCTGTCGTGGTTGTAGTTACGGCGAGTGATCGACGATAATTCCTGACATGTCACTGGCGTACCCCGCGTGCTATGTCCTCTGTCACCAGCTCACTACCTCGAATGAGTCCGTGATAATTGTTCCCATTCCCGGCTTTCTATGCCGAATATGGAATCCGGCGCTCGCTCGCTGGGGGTAATTTTTTAAGCTCTTCGTATTCCCTCGGTAGAATAAACGCGGGCCCAGCTGGCAAGAAGCTCACAACTCAATGGGCGCCCCAAACCGGTCAAACAGCCAACAAGGCAGCTTGAGCTTGTGGTTGCGGGCAACTCTATCTACGACGATCAACAGTTAATGGTGATGGTTTCCGTAGCATCTTGTTCTCGACTGATTTGGATATGCAGTACAGATCTCAGAAAGCTTCAGGCCCCCGCGCGCGAGACAACAGCAATACCGGGCCCGTGCCGTACCCTTCTGTGACAGCAGGACAAGTCTGGCTTCTTTCGAAAACATTATCCTGTGCATGCTTGACTGTGAAGCTCTGACCTCTGACCCTTGTTCTGGTGCCACGAGGCCGTCCAAACCCGTTGTCTACTTATCACGTGATCAGTCACGTGATAATATGGCCAGCTGCTGCTGCAATTTCGTGTACAGGCCTGAAGTATTTCTGATTGTTAGCGTTAATGGGCAACTTCTAGAGGTCAGTATTCATGTAGCGCATCCTTCAGTTTCCAGCTTCCGTATGGTCTTCCAGCATGTGGCTGTGTGCTGTCTCTAGTACACACACATCGAACATCAATTGTTGGACTATCTGTCCAGTCTCTCAGCCTACGACCCTCCCAGGGCCCTTGGTATTCATAATGCTCATCATTGATAAAACTATGTACAAACCAACACATGCATACACAACTGCATTCAGATCCAGGTTGTCGTCTTCTCCTGTCTTCTCTCCAAAAGTCTCTTGTACTTGTTACCCTTGACCTGGATGATCTTGTCATCAGCCTCCTGGACAGCCTTCGCAATCTCTGCCAATCTCTGCGACTTGGTCTTGTCCGCCTTACGACCCTTAGGCTTAAGCTGACCCTTCATGAATGTGTTCTGTGCGTACTTCTCCTCGTAGAACTTCTTGTCGCCCTGAAGCTGTGGGAGACAGTCCGCTACGCCAAACTGCGAGGCAAGCTTCCACAGCTCAGACTGTCTTCTGAGCGAGTATTTTGGCTGGTGGTACTTCTGCGTCACTGGGTGCTTGTTTGGGAGGAATGGGTTGGCATCGTCGGCGTTTGTGAGAGTTGGTTTCGTAGCGTACTGCTTGAACGGCGTTGGTGGGTAACGCTCAAAAAACCTCTGGAGCTGTTCCGGAAGGCGCGAGAAGAACGCAGCGTCCGTCTCGGTGGCGGTCTGTGTGGCCTGTTGAAGCAGTCTGAGGGAGAGTCTCATGATTGGGGTGAAGTCGTTGCTGTCCTGCGTGGATCCCCAAGCCCTCTGCTTCCCATCATCGACTTCGACGTTTCCTTCCCACATCCCGCGCGGCCGCCCGCGAAAGAAATTTTTCGGTACGCGCACTCCCTCGCGATCGCGGCGGCGCTGGGCCCGGGCCGGTGACTGATTCGATGGCTGATAGCGCTCGCTCATCTGGGGGATCTGTCCTCCCGCTCCCAATCACTTACCGCGCACCGAACGATGCTCAGACTTCTTGCTAAGAGAGCTACATGTGCTCCAGTGAGAGCCCTACACACAGGCAGAGTGCTACTCCAGCAGAAGCCGGCTTCTGTCTCCAACCCAGACCCTCAGGCCGAGTCTCAGTCCTCCAACTTCATCACCGAGACCTCGAAGTACTCCGTCACCACCTACTCTCGCCCATCCGTCGTGTTTGAGAAGGGCCAGGGCGCTCACCTTTGGGATATTGAGGGACGTCGTTACATCGACTTCACCGCCGGTATCGCCGTCACCGCTTTGGGTCACTCGCACCCAGAAGTCGCCCGTATCCTCTACGACCAGGCCTTGACGCTCATTCACTCATCGAACTTGTACCACAACCTTTGGACCGGCGAGCTCTCTCGCCAGCTTGTGGAGGCTACCTTGGCCTCCGGTGGTATGCACGACGCCTCCAGAGTGTTCCTCTGTAACTCTGGTACCGAGGCCAACGAGGCTGCCCTCAAGTTTGCAAGAAAGTACGGTAAGAAGCTGAGCGAGGACAAAACCGAGTTTGTCACATTCGAATCCTCCTTCCACGGCCGTTCCCTTGGTGCTCTCTCTGTAACGCCGAACCCAAAGTATCAGGCACCATTCGCTCCATTGATCCCAGGTGTTAAAGTCGCAAAGACCACTGTGGAGTCCATCAAGGAGGCTATCTCTGACAAGACCTGTGGTGTCATTATCGAGCCGATCCAGGGTGAAGGTGGTGTCCGTCCAGTGTCTACTGAGTTCCTCGTTGAGCTGAAGAAGATCGCCAAGGAGCACGGTGCCCTCGTGATCCACGATGAGATCCAGTGTGGATTGGGTAGATCCGGCAGACTCTGGGCTCACGCAAGATTGCCAAAGGAGGCTCACCCAGATATTCTCACCATGGCCAAGGCCCTTGGTAACGGTTACCCAATCGGTGCCACCATGATCACGGAAGAGGTTGAGAGCGCGTTGAAGGTTGGTGACCACGGTACCACTTACGGTGGTAACCCACTTGGTGCCAGAGTCGGTGCTTACGTCTTGTCACAGGTGTCTAACCCAGACTTCCTCAGCGAGGTGCAAAAGAAGTCCAAGATCTTCACTGAGTTCCTCCAGGGCATGAAGGCTGAGTTCCCAGAATCCATCGTCGAGGTCAGAGGTGAAGGTTTGCTCCTCGGTGTCCAGTTCAAAGAGGACCCATCCAAGATTGTTGATGCCGCTAGAGAACGCGGTCTGCTCGTTATCACCGCTGGTGGAAACACTGTCAGATTCGTTCCAGCATTGAACATTGAGGAGGAGGTTATCGCTGAGGGTCTCGCTATCTTCAAGGAGGCTGTCGGCGCAGTCTTCACCAAGTGATCGTAAGTGCATTCCTACTTTAGGTACTTAACCCTTAATTTATAGAGACACACATGTTATTGTACACATCTTCTGCGATAAGTATTGATAAGCGGACAAGAGGTACATACATACCCCTGTACCGCTTGCCCCGCCCGAAAGGGAATTTCCGCATTGGGTAAGTTCGCCGATGATCACGGGGCGAAGGAGATCTACGGACCCCACGTAGGCACCTTTGACCAATCAGCCGAGTGTATCTGTAATCTGTCACAGAACTTCCTCTTTCAGTGACTTTGAGGGTCACAAGGCATAGACGATTGCCCAGGCTGGTCCAAGATTCGCTGCCTTGCACGTCGAATGTCGGTGTTTGGGCTGTACAGTTGTCGGGCATACGAGGACGTATCAAGGGTCCCTTCATAAGTTGGCATCCTGCGCTTAATTCACTTGTTGTACGGTTGTACACCAGTTCTGCTGGCCACAACCTGATTACCGCGCAATCACCTGCTGCATCTGTCCAGGACACGAGCAGAGGCCGGCCAGCCTCCTGTCAATACCTTCAGCAGTTATGTAAGGGGTGAATCAGTGGTCGATATCTTCTCGACGCACCTGCTGATAACGGGCAGGTGGTTGCGACAGCCGCTCACCCACATTATCAAATGCAGCGCTGATAAATAGGGACCCCTGCCCTTTGCTCTGGCAGCCTCCTCTCTGGCTTGTTTCCGCACAGGCCTACCCAAAGATGGACTCAGACCAGAAGGAGGTTATCCTCGAGGAGACCAGCTCCGTGAGATCCGCAGAGGTGTCTGCCCGCGGAGATTCCCGGATTGACTTCTCCACAATCGAGATCGACTCTAAGACTCGCAATAAGCTGTTCTGGTCATGGTCCAACCCACGCCGCTCGTCAGAGAAGAGATCCTTCTTCGTGTGGTACCCGGCTAACTCCACCACATGGGAGAAGAAGGTCATCTTCAAGCTCGACTGTTTCGTGCTCTCTTTCGTCTGTCTCTCTTTCTTCATCAAGTACCTCGACTCCTCCAACGTGTCCAATGCCTATGTGTCCGGTATGCAAGAGGCCTACAACATGTCTGGCACGGACTACAACTGGCTCTCTCAGTCCTTCGACATCTGCTACTCCGTCTTCGGCTTGCTCGGTCCGTTGCTCATGACCAAGTTCAGACCAAATTACGTCTTCCCAGTGTTTGAGATCCTCTGGTCCACTGCGTGTATTCTCGTCATCACCACCAAAAGTTTCTCCACCCTCATGATTGTCAGATGCATCCAAGGTGCTCTCGAAGGTATCGCCTACCCGTCCATCTTCTACATTCTCGGAACTCTCTACTCCTCTGAGATCCTGGTGTCCAGATCCGCTGTGTTCATCATGAGTGGCTGTGTTGGTCCACTGGTTGGTGGTTTGCTCCAGGCCAGACTCGTTGAGATCGACGGTGCTGCTGGTCTTGCCGCATGGAAGTGGCCCTTTGTCATCGACTTCCTCATCTCTGTCCCAGTTGCTGTTTTTGGCTTCTTCGTCCTCCCACAGGACCCTGTCAAACGTCAGCCAAACTTCTACCTCTCAGTGGAGGAGATGGACTACATCCACTCCCAGACACAGCTTGTCAAGGACGTTGAGACCACCAACAAGTTCGACTTCACGCTGGTCAAGAGAGCCCTTTCGAGCTGGCAGTTCTACGTCTTTGCCATCGCCTACACCATTTCGCAGATGACGGAGTACGCTGGCGGGTTCTGGAACATCACTCTTGAGGACCAGGGATACAACATCTACGACAGAAACAACATCCCGTCCATTCAGTCCGGTGTCAAGGCTGTTCTCTCTTTGGTGATCGGTTTCGTGTGTGACTGGAGGGGAAGATACTGTGAGGCCTATGCCGTCTTGCTCATCTTCTGGATCTCCGGTCTGGCCATCTTGGTCCACTGGGACGTCCCACGTGCCGCTGAGTTCTACGCCTACTCCATACTCGGTGTGTGTGCTCCTGTCTCTGTTATTGTTGTCTCCTGGTGTAACGAGATGACCAAGGAGGATGCCCAGGTTAGAGCCTTCACACTTGGTTCGTTGAACTTAATCTCCCAGTTCGCCATCACTCCGATGGGTATCTACCTCTTCGACACCGATCTCTCCCCTAAGTTCAAGAACGGTATGATCATGGCCCTCACTCTTGCTGTCATCCAATTCTTCTACAACTGGATGATTGTCTGGTTCGACAGATACCAGAACAGACTCAGAGACTACGTCGAGGACAGAGTCGCTGAGAAGAGGGCCGCCATGGGGATCGAGTCCACCGAGTCGGAGAAAGTTGAAGCATAGGCCCTGTAAGGCCCTATTTAGTTGTATCATATGATTTTTTTGTGTACTTTTGCCCACATGTACCCCGCGTTTGATGTTCGTCACGCCCGCTCATTGTTGCGTCCGAAAGCGGAAGTGTTGAAGATCCCCGACGGACTGTCAACAAACAACCCAAACTGCTGTCGCAGGAGGATAACTCCAAACATCTTTCAAACAGCAGATAATGCACACTTCCCATTGTCTTTGTCCAAACGGATCCATTTTTCCTGCTATGCCTTGAAACAACCTCTCCCTCGTCGTCTCCTTTGGGGACGAGTATAAAGCATCAGGCATGCCACATACGACCATCGCCCACTCCCAAAATGACTGATCACATCACCGACAAACGATGTATCACACACTCATTCCCACATCTAGGGTTACCAGACCAGTCAATCTCATCAACACATTTTGCACTACAGCCTCACAGCTCTCAAAGTGTGAGAAGGACTTCAGACTCGTGAGACCATCGCTGAACAGGAACGTCAAGCCAAGAACCCAGAGACAGACCACAACGTTGCCAGATGGTTTCAAGCGTATTTATCATCATGAAATGCCTGGTGAGAAGTTCAGGCCCGTGCGTTTCCCAGGGATGAAGAAGGTCTCTCAGGAGCATGTCGGGAGGGAAAGGTTTTGGCCATCGGTGAAGAAGTACGAGAGCTCAGGAGTAGGCTGGGGTACTCAAGATCCGTATCCTGTCAATGTGAGACGTGATATGGAGTCACTGAAGTCTATGATCTCCACCAAGGTGAAGAAGGAGCAGAAGAAAAGGGCCGGTCGTGTGCCTAACCCGAAGATGGACCCGAAGGAGGAGGAGAAGTTGTTCTTGAACTACTTCAGACTCAAGTATGAGCTTTCCCGTATTGTCAAGCCCCATCTCAGTGAGGATCAGATTGTGGAGGAGTGCATTTACAGATGGAGGCGGTTCACTTTGGAGCAGATGCGATTCCATACACAGGAGCATACGTGGGTCCCAGACGTCATGGATGTGAAGCTCGATTACAACGTGGATATTGGTGTGAATGACATTACCAAGCCAGTGAAATTGAGGTCGTCACGTATCATTCAGCCAGAGCAGGAGGTGGATATCTTCAAATCTTTCTACGTGTATTACTATCCTCGTGTGAAGGCGCAGTATCCACGTTGGAGTACTGATAAGTGCAGAGAGAAGATCTTGAGGATGTGGAAGAGTCTGCCGAAGAAAGACAAGGTTCTGTACAGTGCCTTGAGTGAGTCTTATTTGCTGTTCAGAGGTGAGCATTGAGATGATAAGACGATTCATAAATGGACAATTTTCAAGTTTTATTCGAGTTGTGGAGGTGGCGAAAGCCTACGCGGAGTAGTTTGAGACCAAAAATGGTACAAATGTACAGTATTTGTATTGCTGGTCAGTTGCCAAGCACCTACATCTGTTGCACACCGTTTGGCAGAGGCTCAGATGACAAAGGTACGAGACACTGACACGTGAATGAATTGGTTGCAATCACAGCACCTTCCCTCGCCAAGATGCCCGCGAGCTGATGGGGAGATGATCGTAATTTCCAGTTCTAGCATAACACCATACCATATATCGAAGAGGGAAATCCAAGAGACTAGTCTGGTACTTCCATAATTCCAGAAGCTCGAAGCCGGACGCAAGCGTAACGGTTCATTTCGCCCGCCACACCCGGGCCGCGGCCCCACCCCTGTCCGTCGGAATTTATGTCGGAATTTAGCCGTCTACCGGTTACGCAGCCCTGGAGCGCTGGCCTCTCCGCGGGAAAGTTTTTTGGTGCCGCGATGAGCAGCTGGGGCCCGTTCTCTCGAGCAAAGCAAGCATCCGCAGAACAGTAAAATGGGTTCCTCGTCTAGGAAGAAGAAGGAAAAGCAGAAGGACTTCAAGGTGAGTGTCTTTTGTGTGCAAAAATTTGGTGGAAAACGACTAACAACGCCGCAAGAAAACCAAGCTCAAAGTTGGTAAGGAGAAGGCCAAACCAAACAACTTCACGGACACATCGTTCCAGTCAAAGAGTGAGTCATCCCCTATTAAGTACTCCTAGAGTCACATACTAACTCCAGCAGCCATCTCCCTGCCCAACCAGTCGCTTAACAGAGCCGCAGATGGAGAAGTGGATATCATCAAACGTCTCACGCTCGTGAAGCACCACCAGAACACAACGAGAAAGGAGACACTGATATACATCGAGCAGCATCTCCCAGAGAACCCATCGCTATACAAGCAGATCATCACCGCCATTGTCCCGCTCATGAGCGATGTCTCCGCTTCCGTGCGCACGGCACTCGTCAACCTCCTCGTTGCTGCTTCGAAGAAACAACCGAATCTCATGGAGTTACATGCCCGCTCCGTCGTGCTATTCGTACATTCAGCCATGACACACATCACTCCAGAGATCCGTAACGACTCGGTGAGGTTCCTCGACGTCCTCGTGGAGTATGGCTCGGACGCTGTGGTTCGCAGTGCCTGGGTCAAGACCCTCAGAGCATTTTTCACACTACTCAACTGGACCTTGTCGAACTCCAAACAGTCTGTCTCGCTCGCAATCACCACCAGTTCAGTGACTACAACGAACTCGAAGGCGAAGAAACAGGCGCTCGACTCACTACACAAGTTCCTCAACGCCGGCTGTCGTCCATCTGAAGCTGAGACGAGGAAACTCATCGCATTGACCGCACACCATTTGACACCGAAGTACCTCGTCCCAGTGACACCCCAGCCATTCGCACATCTCAAGCTCTTTGTTCGTGAGCTGACGTCCTCAAATTCCACAGACACAGGCGACAAGACCACAGACCTCAACACCGTTGCGTGCGAGGACTACCTCACAAGACGCAGAGTCTTTATCGAGTTCTTTGCCCCACAGGTGCTCAAGAACGTCGAAAACATGATCAAAGAAGGTGGAGAGTCCGGTAAGGCGGCCAAATCTGTGCAGACGCTTGTCGAGGAGCTTGTGAAGGAGCAGGAACAGTACGAATCCGAGGTTTGAATGCAGGAAATAAAGTATCTCTCGATCTGGTAGGCGCCACATAGATCAACGCGAACCAAAACAAACAAAAAAAGAAACCGTCGTAGGGAGGCGATCAGTCAACATCGACGCGTGAAACCGCTGAAGAAGTCCGAGACCAACAATGGCCGACATCACTCTAGAGTCGCTCTCCCTGCGAGACAACGACCTCGGTAACCACTCGTCCACGCCCATCAGGCCCACACACAACAAGAACGAGGAGGCAATCTTGGATGCCACGCAGAGCCTGACTCTGAATGACACTGATGGCGACGTGGAAATGAAGGATGAGCATCCCAGACCGTCATTTGTCTCAAAGATATCCCAGCAGTTTGCCCCAAGGCGGTCTTCGCCGCTGAAAAGAGCGCAGAACAACCTTCCAGATACCGATGACGACGTGAGCATGACTGATGATGACAACAACAGCGTTTTGACACAGAGTCCAAAGAGTCCACTCGCTACCCTCCTCCATCCGACTGAGTTTGGTGCACGTGTTGCCACTGCAAATTCAACACCACGTCTCAGTAAACTTGAACTCAAGACACACAAGTCCGCCAGTGACGATGACAGTCTGCTCGCTGAACTCGACGCGGACTCCTCGTTTGACGACTCCACGGCATCACTCATCAGAAACAACATGGACAGTCCATCGATGAAGCTCAAACATCGTCTCCCACAACACAAACCACGTGCCTCCTCAAAACTCACGCAGTTTGTGACAAACTCAGACATTGACTCCACCGTTGATGAAACCACAGACATCTCCACAGATCAGGACACCACATCCTCGATACAGAGTTCACCAGCACTTTACATGGCCCCTTGGTCCAAATCGCCCATGCCACTGCAACTTCATCAGCACCACCATCACTACTACTCCTCGCCACAACGCGGCGGGCCAAACGGGTACTACGAAGACTCCGTAATTCTCCCAGCACCATGGTCCCAATCCGCCGAACCGAAGGCACCAACACCTTACCTCATCAGTTCATACCTTCAACTCCTCTTCAACGCCATCACATCCGGTATAGCGATCTACATCCTCATCTCGGCCATCCGCACAGTGCGTAACGACATCAATCTCAAGATGGAGGAGTATGCCGCAGAGATTGCCCTTGAGGTGAGATCCTGTACGAGGTCATACATGGAGAACAGATGTGATCCTGAGTTCCGCGTCGCAGCCCTCGAAGAGCTGTGTATTGGATGGGAGAGATGCATGAACAGAGACCCGAGAGTTCAGGCTGGTAAAGCCAGCGTGAGCGCTGAAACTTTAGGGATGATTGTCAACTCGTTGATTGAGCCTATTGGTGGTAAGGCCATGGTCGTGTTTGCTCTGGGCTTTGTCGCGTGGGCTTTTGCATCGAACTTCATCTTTGGCTTTGTCAGAGCTAAATCTTACTATGGCTGGACAGGTGGTGACCAGCAACAGCAGCAACAACAGCAGATGATGTTGCCACCTCCTACACCTGGTCAGCATCAATTGGGTCCACCTCCTCAGAACCAGCAATGGCTGGAACTCTCTCCATCCAGACGTTGAGTTCTACATCTTCATAAATAAATGCATCATGGTTTAGTTATTGATCCACATGGACACCAGCGTCAACTAACTCTTGTAAACTCATGTTCTGAACCATCTCCATCAGTCTCTCATCGTCGTATGCAGTGTTGAGCAATCTCTCATCAATCATGTCCTCCAAAGTCTCCACGTTTCCAACCTTTGGTGGGAGAACGTCGTACTCAAAGATCTGATTCTCCTCCCAGACATGCGATGGAATCTTAGCCATCACTTTACCCTCACCAGCCAAGATGACAAAACGGAGGAAGTTCACAGGGATCGTAGCCTCTTCTGGCACAGGCTCAAACTTAACTTTCTCATTGATGAACTCGAGCAAGGCATCATGGATGAAGTTGCGCTGCTTTGTGTCCTTCCAGATAATTGGCGCACTGAGGAGGTATGCCTCAGTCTTGAGCTCAGTCTCTGGTCCAACGGAGAAGATGGAGTAGTCATGCACTGGGATGTCAGCAGCGAGACCAATGGCTTCGAGGAGCTTGTACCCAACGTATGGGTGCTTGATGAATGCGGTCTTTAGAGCCTCCTTGGCCTTCTTCTCGTTCTTGAGTTGCAAGTGTGCCAGTGCGGTGGTGTATGCAAGAGATGGGGTATACCACTGTGCGTAGGTCTTCACCAGTGGACTCTCAACGAAATCGATTAACCACTGGTATTGTCCCGCAAGAATGGCGTAGAAATCGATGAAGTGTCTTGCACCAAGTGGATCCTCCGCTGGCGAGAACGACAAAAGCAACTTGGCGTATGTGAATGCGGTGAAATATGTTCCCTTCTTGGTCAACACTTCCAGGTATCTGAAGATGGCGAGGTAGAACTGACGGTTGAGGTAGTAGTTATAGGGCAAACGTGACAACCCTGTAGACAAGTCAAAGTTTTGCTTGAACCCACGGTCAAATGCGAATAAGGCCCTCTCGACGAGACCGTTGCTGTTGGACTTATCACCTTGTCTGATGAAGATCAAAGCCACTTGCAAGATCGTCTCGACGTGGTATGGGAATCTTGGAAGCATGTGCATCAAGTTCTCGTGATTTGGCTTCATCACGACGGAGGAGAAGAACTGTGTGTTTGCCATCTTGGCCTCGACACCACGCTCAAACATGTAGTATCTGATTCCAGCCTTCACCTCGGAAACGACATCCTCCTTCACCACATCAGCCCAGTCTTCCGTGGCTGCCAATCTGTCCTCGACTAGCTCCTTCGGTGTGAGCTCCTCCATGGACAAATCCTTCTTCTGTGTTGGGATCCAGTCGTCTCTGATCTTGGTGAGGACAAGCTTTCGTGTTGTACCCGGGATGGATCTTCTGTCTCTTCCACCCCAGCCTCTGACAACTCTCGCCAGTCTCTTGATCTGTTGCAGCTGCTCTGGTGGGATGGCGGTGGATGTGGTGGATTCTGCATCTTGGATGGCGGACTGTGAGAGCTTTCCGAAAAGCTTCTTGAACTCGTTGTCTGGGTCGAGCTCTTTGATGTCCAGTTTGAGGAGCTTCGAGCACTGCACTTGCTTCTTTGCTGTGAAGTATCTGTATGACGAGTCGAGGAATGGGTGTGTGATGTTGAGCTCAAGTTCGTTATCTTCGTCATCTTCGAGTCTTTGCGTTGTGTCAATCACGTCTTGCTTCTGTTCGGCGCCGTACTGCTTCAAGACAGCATCAAACTCGTCGTCTGATGGTGAGCGTTCCTTCTCCCCATCTTCATCGGACTCAGGTTCTACCGTCTTCTGCTTCTTGCCCTTATTCTTCTTGGACTTCTTTTTGTTCTTCTTCTGTGACTTCGTGGGCAGCGAGAGCTTTACCGGCTGTGGCGCAGCTTCCCCCTGATCTTCAGCCTGACTCAAGGCCTCCTCCTCACTCTCCATCCCCTCGTCATCATCCATCAGGGCGAACAGGTTCTGTGCCTTCTTGTTCTGCGACACGAACGCCACTGGCTCTTCATCTCTCGTCTTCTCGTCCTCGGCTGAGGCCTGTGCCCTCAGCAACTCCTCGCGCTGTCTCTCGAGTCTTCTGAGCGCTCTCGACGACATTTCCGGTGTTTTGTGTGTATGTTTGTAGCTCGCTCAGGTAACCAAAAACGAACCGCCGTGTGTCGAAAGTTCCTGAGAATATAAAATCTGGTTGCACTCGTACACGGTCAACAATGCTGATGGGAAACGTCCACTGATCACGGGTTCGCGGAAAAAAAGAACCAAAAGCCCCAGGGAAAATGTCCGGATGTTTTGTGCCACTGGACAAGCTAGTTGCCGGTTGATCATCAAACAGTTCATTAAGAGCAAGATTAAATAAGTTAAGTGTGGTCTAGCATGGGCAATCTAGATCATGCAGCGTCTGCAGTTCTGATAGGCTTCTTGATGATGGTGGCCTGCTCTCCCGTTCTCACAATGCGGCGTCCAGTGGAGTCCTGTTTCAGCGGCACATCCTTGTTCTCCTGCTGTTGCTGCTTCCACACAATCTGCTCCGTTGTTCCACTCAAAACGGCAATACGCATCGTGGCGAGCAGGTTGTGTGCTGCGGTTGTGTGGTCGTAGACTGCACCGTTGAAGGCGGAAGTGGCGTCCTTGCCAATGGATGTACGGATCAACGCGAGACCACCAGGGTGGTCGTGCATGAATGGGGTAACGTCGTGGACGATACCGGCAACAGCGATGAGTGCTCTGTGTGGTGATTCTTCCTTAGCCCAGCGTCTGAACTCCTCTGGTGAAATGATTGGAAGTTGATCGATCGGGATACCCCAGTTGAGCTGTGATCTTTTTCTGTCAATGAGCTTCTGCTGTTGTTGGATCAGGCACTGGTGGATAGATGCGTCTGATGTGCGGTACAGGTTGTTCACGAGTCCCAACCACGACATTATGGTCAGATGCCACTTCACTGGGTCAAAATCATACCAGTGAATGCCGTTTCTGTAATCAGCAGAGAATTCGTGGTGGAAGTTGTTCATGCCTTCTCCGAAAGTGATGAAGGACAAAGGCCAGTTATTCTTGTGTGATTTTCTGTCGTCAAATGGCTGTGTACCAATCAAGTGACCAATGGAGTTGACAAAGAAGGTAGATTGCTGGAGACAGGCGCCTCTGAGGATACCGGCAAAAACGAGTCCACCAAAGTAGTCACCCCAACCCAACCCCGAAACAACCGCTGGAATAAGAAATGCCGTTAGGATCAGCAATTCCTTGTAGTTCTTCTCCTGCCACTCCAACAGCTGGTCTCTCTCTAGATCATCACCGGTGCACTCCTTCAACGAGTTTCTGACCTTGATGTGTGGCTTTGTCAGCGTCCAGCCCATGTGAGCAAACCACACACCACGACGAATGGAGTGCGGATCCTTCTCTGTATCCACGTATCTGTGGTGGGCTCTGTGCATCGCAGCCCAAGTCTTTGCAGGCCCCAAACCAGCACTCGCACCGAAGCAAGCGTAGAACAACTTGATGAACATCGAGGCGTGGAAGGCCCTGTGAGCCCAAAGTCTGTGATACCCCGCCTGGAAGGCTGTAGCCGTGACAACGTAGTACAGTAGTGCGAACTTTAGCGTCTTGTCGTTCAGCGGCGTGAAGAGGGCCCAGTAGACACCCACCAGTGGGATCACCAGAGTCATCAACACCCCTGTCCAGCTGACATGTCTGTACCAGTTCCACAGCGTCCAGTGCGTCTCGTTGAGGTGACGTCTAAGCTCCTTCGGCGCCGTTTTCTTGGGCACCCGCTGTACTGGCACGCGTCGTATCTCCCCTGTAGTAGCAGACATTCAAGTGAGCTTCCCCCGTAAGCAGTAGTGGCCTTTGGCTCCTCTTTCCCCAACAACATGACCAGCCCGGCTCCCATCATTTTTGCAGCTCAGCCCAACGGGAAAACCCGACTTTGCCCCGCGCCAGTGCCGCGTAACCAACCCGGACACCAGCGCCGCGGCCTTTCCCGGTCCGCGCACTACGACGTCATCCCCACAGTAGCAATCTTGTAAACGAATTCTCCAGAAGCGGAGCAAGCAAGTGGTGAGATCTTTTGTATGCGTGAAAGGGCAGCGTGGCAGTGGCCGTGAGGTCTGGGCAACACCGGCATGGGCCAGGGTATAAATAGCAGGTGGACCCCCGTTGGTTTTAGTGCACATTGGTTATGAGCTGTCTTCTCTCCACTATTGTCACAAGACAAGTTCAACACATATCACAACTACAAACATGACTGCACCAGTGAAAGTTTTCTACAAGGGTTCCATGAAGGACTTCATCGTGTTCATTGAGGATGAGCAGGTTGCCGAGAAGTACCAGAAGGACTCCACCATCCCATTGTCCGATGTTGTCGGGACGTTCAAGGTGTTCACCACAGACCAAGGTGGCTCGGAAGGAGTGCTAGATGAAGCATCGAAACAGGATCTTGAGAATGAGTTTGGTCCATTGCATGTTGAAGAGGTTATTGAGAAGATCATCAAGCAGGGAACTGTCAAGCACTCTGCCAAACTCGATAAGAAGGGCTGGTCATCCACCAATGATAGTCATGGGCATAACACAGGCTTCTAAAGACTCACTTGCACTACTTTGAAGAATTGAAATAAAAAAGTCCTTTCATTACATACGTGACTTCTCTGGCGTCATAAACAAACTTTGTAAGGCATGAGACACCATGGCTGAGGTCTTTCTGCGTAATGATGTCTTCTTGTAGACCTGTGGCACATCGTCGTCATCATCACTCAGCTTGTCAATCACTTTTCTCACCAAGCTTCTGTGTGATGATGTACACTGGCTATTCAGTGTGGATGCTGAGCGCTTGCGCCGTCTCGATGAAGTGTGGCTCTTCTCACGTCTGATCAAATACTCTGGGGACGACAATTCGTCACTCCACAAGTCCTCCAACAAAGTTTCAACTTTGGCTCTCTCGACTCTTCCTAGAAACACCGTTCCGTTATCAAGCTGAAGGACGTGCTGTCTGAACCTCACCGAACTGAATGATCCATATGTTGGTTCCTCAATGAATTCCGGCTTCACTGAGATGATCTTTCTGAAGTAGCACTTGTCGTCGTACTGATGGTGTCTGTGCTTCTTTGGTGACGAAGTGATACTCAAGAGTCTGTCTGGCTTCGCATCCACGGCCTGCGTGGATGGGGGCATGATGGTGGAAGAGTTGGTTCCCAGCTCCTCGTTGAACTTTGATGAAGAGTAGTCTAACTTGTATGGGCCGTTAACAACGTTGGTCAAGATCTCCATTTTCTCTCTCCAAATAGAGTACTCGATCTCATCATTAGCAAGCAGGAGTATCTCAAAGAGCTTGAAGCTGTGCTCAAAGATCAACTTGAAACTGTGCTCATACTGACAAGTCATACCTCCTTCGATGTCGTCCGAATTGACAACCTTGCACACTGCAAGTGGAATGAGGAACTTGACTTCAAACTTGTTGGACTTGGAGATATTTGCCAATATGAGATGTGTCTTGAAGAGAAAGGCACCAAAGATCTGGGAAGTTACCATACACTCTCTGCCTTCGACCCACGAGGTGTAGAGAGCGCCAGACAACAACGGTGGACCCAAGTACTCGACAGGAAACTTCAAAGTAGTCATCCCGCTGAACACCAATGATGAGAACAAGATGTTTGTCTTGATCTTCTCTTGTAAGCCGTATCTGTTCACTTCCATGATCGAGTAGTCAACTTGAATGAGGCAGTCCTTGATCTTCTGGTGGCAAATCTCGTCCTCCTCAGCAGGAGTGTACTTGGAGAGCGCTTCCAAGAACAACTTGTACTTTGGGATTCTGGAGACAGGTTTGGACAACAACGAGGCAAACGAGAGGTCCATCTTCATGTTGCCGTTCTGCGAAGACTCGAGGAAGTTCTGGTAGCTCTTGGTCAATGCAGCACCGAGTTCTGGGTCGTCTTTCTTGGATGCCAACAACTTGAGCAACAAGTCCTGCATGCTGTTGTACTCCTGGTAGATGTGCACCGAGATGGCTCTCTTGCTGATCAACTCTGCAACCAACGTGGCCATCAATGGCGATGAGCATGACAAGAACCCAGACCCAGGTGACGGTGCGTCGTCGTCAGTGGGTGGGAATCTTGTGGATATGGAGAACAAGGCTCTCAAGTCTGTGAGGAACTCTTCGTGCGTCGATATCATCATGTTCACGTATGAGTGTGTAGCTCTGACCGGGATGCCGTTGCTCCCTCTGTTGATGAGGGTCTCGAGGTACATCCCCGAGAGCATCTTCAAGGAGCTGATATAATTCTCCTCTGTGTCAATAATCTCCTGTATCACGCTCTGTCTGCCCAAAGCTCTTTTGGTATGCGCCGAGTACTGCTCGTATGGAACGGCTTGGGGGCTGAGCTGGGAGGAATGCGTGTACACCTCAGAATCTGGTCCTTGGGCCAAGAGCTCCACACTTGTGCAGATGGGCTGCTTGTATTCTGAGGTGAGGAAGAAGGCAGCAAACTCATAGACGGAGTTGCAGGAGATTCCCGTCAAGAGGTCCAAGTCATCAGTTGCCGGTGCACTCAATTGGATCTTCGTGGCCTCCTTCTTACGTGTCGGTTCGGTTGACAAGTCAGTGATGGAGGACAGGCAGCTGCTCGGAGCCAGGATGAAAGTGTCGTTCTCGTCGTCGTAGAATGTCAGGTCGAAGTGGTGGAACTGCGAGCTCTTGTCCGCGGTGTGTGACAGGGAGATCCGGGAGTTCCCAGTGATGAACATGTGATCTGCGTTGGAGGACTGGATAGAGATACGCGTGGCCATTGCCTTGGGTGCAAGGAGGGCACTCGTTGGCCTTGACTGTTGTGCAGTGTAAGCCATTGTGTGTGTATGATAGAGGGGAAAGGTAGCGAGCAGCTCAGTGTTGAGAGGGGGAGGCAAAGGGGTGAGCGGTGGAGCGAGATCAGTGGTATAAAAGAGGCCCCTGTGGAACTAAATATAGCCCGGGACAGCTCACAAGATACGACGCCTCCATCTCGTCTCAGCTCACAATCACACAATGGCAGTGCGTGCCAATTCCGCTGCCAGACACCCCCAGCGAGAAATGCAAACCACAAAAACGCCTGGGGAAACGCCTGGCAGCTGGCTGTCTTCTTTGGTATGGTGTACGGGTGTGTCCGACGCAGTAATTTTCGCGCGCCGGGTTCGCGGGCAGCCGGCCGACTTTATCGCTGGGAATTGGGCAGCCGTCTTGACAGCCACCTGGCCGTGTCCCGTGCTGAAGATCTGGGAATCATCATAGAGGAAATGGTACGTGTGCCGCATGGTAGTGCTGGTGTGGTAGAACTCTCGGCATGGCGTTCTCTCTCGTGGCAATTGCCTCGCTGCTTATCCCATCCATCAGCATTATCCTCTCTTTTGCCCTTCGAGAACCTTACTAACACCGGTCCGCCCATAGTCCACACAGACAGGTATCCAGACATTGCTCCAGGCTGAGAAGTCTGCCCACGAGATCGTGGCAAAGGCCAGAACATACCGTGCCTCCCGTCTCAAAGCGGCCAAGACGGACGCCGCTGCTGAGATTGCCGCCTACAAGCAGAAGAAGGAGGAGGAGCTCAAGAAGTACGAGGCTGAACATTCTGGCTTGAACGAGACCGCCGACAAGGAGGCCGAGGAGCAGGTCAAGACCGAGCTCCAGGCTATCCAGAAGACTGCTGCTGAAAAGAAGTCCGAGGTTGTCAAGCTCCTTATCGACGCTGTCATCAAGCCTACACCGGAGTTGCACATCAACGCTGCTTAAAACACCATACACCACCTTCAGTTCATAACCAGTTCATCACTTTGTTACTACTAAGCTGTTGTCTTGCACAGCACTTTATTCATGTTTGTCATTAAATCCCCAGTGTACTGTAGAATATGCTAGAGGTTATGCGGTCATTACTCTTGAGCGGCAGCGGAATTCACATTTTCCTCTGTAGATACTGGTTCGGCCAACGATATCGTCTCTGTGGTTGCAATCTCCTCGATCAGTGGATTCTTAAATGGCTCCTCAATGGGCTTGGACGACTCTTCTTCCGGTTCGTCGCCGCTGTCCTCGTCACTCCCAGAATCGGAATCGGAATCGGAATCGCTGGAATCACTGTCAGAATCACTGTCGCTCTCTGAACTGTCCGTTTCACTTTCAGACTCTTCAGATGGCTCTTTGTACCCCTTGATCTCTCTCTTGGAAGACACTATGATAGTTGGGAACTCGATCACTGTCTGGTCCTTGATCACCTCCGCCAACATCTTCTCACCATCGAGGTACAGAACCTCAGGCGACGACACGGGTCTGTCAATAAGTCTCAAGTAACAAAACACCTCGGCAGCTTCACCCCTGTTCGTCTTGATCCATTCCATCATCTTGAACGGAACTATGGCCTTCACGTGTGTAGATTCAGGGACCCTCTGCCTCGTCTGCCTCTGTACTTCCTCGCCCGTCTCCGGATCCAGAAGGATGAACTCGAGCGTCCACACAAACGTCTCGAGCTTCTTGTCCCACATGGACTTGTTCAGCACAGATCTCTGCATCCCACGCGGGAGCTGTCTGCAATGGACTCCCCTCCTCGTGAGCGTTGGTGGCGCAGAGTCCTGATGTTGTTGTTGTGGATGATGGCGTTTGTTGGGGCCCTGTGGTCTGTTGTTCAGGATGCGTTTGCTCTTCTGTCTCACGTCGTCCTTCTGTACAGCGATTGTGCGATTGAGCCGTGTGAGGAAGTTGTAGTCCCTCTGCACCAGCGTCTCGTTCTCCTTGAAGTCTGAGCGGGCCACGTACTGTGTGTTATCCACCACTCCGTCGCACTGGGCCCGTTGCTTGTGCAGCTTCACACAGGGCAAAGAGCATGTTTTGGCGCCGCATTTTGGGCAGCAGTACTTGTGTGGGTTCTCCAGGCAAATCTCGCACTGCTTCTTCAAATCCTCCATCGGTTCCTGGCTGTTGTGGGAGCTTCTGTGATAAAGAGAGAAGTTGACACAAATTTTTCAGCTCATCGGGGCTGGGACCAGCTCGGGAAAATCCCCGCCCAAAAACATCGAACATCGAACATCGAACGACAGTGGTCGACCGAGGAATAGCTCTACACAACGCACAAAAATGTTCAGAACACTTCGCCTGGCCCACCCGGCCCTCAGACTGGCCATTGTCCGTCCAATTTCCGTCACACAGTTCACAGCAGCTCGTTCGTTCTCCGCACAATTCGCTCTCCAGAAGAAGGCCGCCAAGGGCGCCAGTAAGGCTTCCAAGGGATCCACAAAGGCCACCAAGGGCAAGCAGCAAGAGTCCGAAGAGCCACTCACTGAGGAAGATCCCTCTGTCGTGCTTACTGCTTTGGAAAAGGAGTGCAACACCACGCTCGAGCTCTTCAAGAAGCGTATCGCCGAGACCAAGCAGGGCACATCCTCGCCAACGGTGTTCGACTCTCTCGAAGTCCCAACGGGCCACAAGGAGACTCAGCCATTCACGGCGGTGGCACAGACCACGCTGAAGGGCAGAAACCTCATCATCACCGTGTTTGACCCATCGAACGTGAAGCATGTCGTGTCCGCGGTCCTCGCCAGTGGACTGAACATGAACCCGCAAGAAGTGCCAAACTTCCCACAGCAATTGAAGGTGCCACTCCCACCACCAACAGCTGAGCACCGCAAGGAGATTGCGAAAGAGTTGAAGAAGGACTTTGAGCATTTCAAGCACTCACCGGCCAAGCACTCGCTGTCTTCCCTTAGGGGCAACGCACTCAAGGAGTTGAAGAGCTATGTCAAGAACGATACAGTCAAGAAGGCTGAGAAGGAGGTTGAGAAACTCCACAAGAAGTTCCTTGATGAGCTCCAGAAGCAGTTGAAGGCTGCTGAGAAAAGTGTTCTTGGCTGAGCACTAGATGTACATAACCTACCCACACGAAATCACGATGTAAATCAACTTTTGTTTTATTGTAGTGTTACTCTAGAGACCCTTCAGCTGGCATTCTTGGCTAAAGAGCCCACGGCTTTGATTCTGTTCCACCAACTAACGTCATAACCACCAATGTTCAAAGCTCTCACAAAGTTCCAGGCCTTCTTCTCGTCCCTGATTGGGTAGTCCAATGGCTTTGGGATCTGTGTCGACACGAATGGGATCTTATCATAACACACACTCTTGGCATTACACAACCCTTGAAGACCCTCTTCGCCTCCAAACTTACCGTATCCGGATCCCTTGGTACCACCGAATGGCAATTGACAGACGTAGAACGTGGCGAAATCGTTGATGGCAACGTTACCAGAGGTGACAGAGTTGGCAACGTGGTTCAACTGCTTCCAGTCGGACCCGAACACAGAGGCACCGAGTGCGTACTCGGTGGAGTTTGCGATTCTGATAGCATCTTCGGTGTCCTTGGCCTTGAACATGGACAACACTGGGCCAAACACCTCCTCGCGGGCAATCTCCATCTCAGTGGTCAGATCAACGAGCAACGTTGGTGCAAAATAGTGACCCTGTGGATAGTTCGGATGCTGATGTTTCGTACCACCGGCAAGGAGACGGGCACCCTGGCTCACAGCCTGCTGGATCTGGTTGCTCAGGACCTGGTGTCTCGCATCGGTGATGGTGGCGCCCATGTCGATGTCCTCCAACTGGTCAATATCGGAACCGAGTCTGAGCTCAGGAACACGTTTTTCCAAGATAGACACCAGCTTGTCGTAGTTCTTCTCTGTTACGATGACACGCTCAATACCGATACAGTTCTGGCCGGCGGACTGGAACGTACCACGCATGATGATGGAGGCGATGGCGTCAAGGTCCTTAGCGTCATCAAGAACCATGAAGGCGTCCTTACCACCGAGCTCGACAACCACTGGAGTCAAAGAGTCAGCAGCAGCTCTGCAAACGTGGTGTGCCACTGGTCTGGATCCGATGAACGTCAAGTGTGCGAGGCCCTTGTGCGATGTGAAGTAGTCGGCATCTTGTGGCCATGTGCAGACGAGCTGGACGAGCTCTGGGTCGTGGCCGCAGGCCTTGAGACATGTTTTGACGAGTTTGGTGTAGAACTGAGAGGACCACACGACTTGTTCGGAGCACTTCACCACGATGGCGTTACCAGTGAACAGAGCAGCGATGATTGGACCAAGCATATTGTGGAACGGATAGTTCCAGGACACGAGGGCAGCAACGACACCGAGTGGCTCGTAACGCACCTCTGCACCCTTGTAGGACATGAGAATATTGGATGGACCCGGTCTCTTGGATGGCGTCAATGCCTTCTCGCCGTGCTTGATGATCCAGTTGAGCTTCTCCAACGTCACGAGAATCTCACCCATCGATGCGTCAACCATCGTCTTACCGCTGTCTCTGCACGCCACACGTGCGATGTTTTCCTGGTTGTTGATGATGAACTCGCTCAAAGATCTGAGCAACTGGCGACGTTGGGCGAATGTGGACTGCTTCCAGGACTCCTGGGCCTGAGAGGCTCTGGCGATGGCCTCGTCAATCTCCTCACGTGTGTTACTCTTGTACTTCCCGAGGTACTGGCCAGTGGCTGGGCAGTAGGACTGGATGTACTCCGGTTCCTCATCGTTCTTGATGGCCACTGGGTGGATTCTCTTGCCCTTCCAGTGCGGTTTGGCCTCGTCTGGGATCTCAACGGAGAATTTGACAGCCTTCTCCAGCTTACTGGATCCAGAGGCGGAGAGGAAACGGCGCGTGAAAATCCACGAGAGCAGTACAATCAGCACCGAGCCGGCCAATGAGAACGGCAGCTTGTATCCCATTGCCTCGACTTGCTCGGCGAAGTGCTCGTTGTAGTATTGGATCACGTTCTCCATCATGCGAATGTTTGTGGGTGTCGTTTAGCGTTTGTGCTTCTCAGATGCGCTTCTGGTGGGCCTTTCGTGAGCAGACAAAGACACTGGTACAATGAGGTGGACTCTGTGGTGCTGACAACCCGCGAGAGAAGATTTTTCCCTCGAATTGACACGCTTCTCAGTACTCAATCGGGGCGCTCACCCGCACGAGACGCCTCGAAGCTGATCTGTCGACGGGCCCACGCGCGCGCCACCAAACGAGAGACGAGAGAGTGTTCTGGTGTCTGGGTGTTTTGTAGCTCGAAATTTTCTCCGGTGGGCCACCAGCAGAGCACCGACCGCCACTCCTCTGGGTCTACAACGCACCTGCAATGAGCTCTCACGACGGCTATTCCTCCGACGAGGGCGACGACGACGTTCCAAGAAAGTCACAGGTTTTTCTCGGCTTCGTTGACGCAGAAATCGACGCCTCTGGTGATGAACCAACTGTCGAAGACACATTCATCGGCGGCCAGCCAGTGTGGTTGAGCCCCGACTCTGCTCCATCTGAGGACCTCATTGTCTGCAAGAGCTGTCAATCTCCTATGGCTCTCTTGCTCCAGGCCTTTGCTCCACTCGACGGTGCACTCTACGACCGTGTCATCTACGTCTTTGGCTGTAAGAAATCAAGCTGTAACAGACAGGAAGGCTCTATCAGAGCCATCAGAGGTGTGTTGAAGGACCCAAGCAGAATCGCTGAACTCGAAAAACAACAGCAGGATGAACACAAGGCACAGCTTGATGACAAGCTCAAACTTGACAACTCCAAGAACTTTTTATTTGACGACAAGAAGGACGCTGATGACACAAATCCTTTTGGCTCATCAAGCGGCAATCCATTCGCATCATCCACATCCAACCCATTCGCATCCACCACATCGACAGCATCAAATCCGTTTGAGAAGAAGGAAGAGAAGCCATCGTTTGCATCTGTGACGGCTAAGGCTGCCCCAGCTCCACATCCGAAAAAGAAGACGGTCAACTCCGAGAAGAAACTCCCGGAGTACCCGGGATATTTCACATACGTTGACCAGGAGAAGTTTAGCAAGAAACCACAGAGCAAGAAGCTTCCAGAAAACGTCAAGATCTCTGACTCCGCTCTCGATCTGGAAGATGCCGGATCCTCGAAGGAGAGAGAGATCAACCCTGAGGCCCAGGCTGTCTCCACCGGTCTCCAGGACTCTGTGTTCCAGCACTTCAGCGAGATCGTGGAGTACAACCCGTTGCAAGTGCTGCGTTACGACATTGGTGGTAAGCCACTCCTCTTCTCTTCCAAGGATGAGACGGCGAAGAAAGTGGTCAAAAACCTTGTTCCAAAGCCAGGGTACAACCCATCCTCCTCGCGTCAGTTTGAACTCCAGATCATGCCAAAGGCCATTTTGGACTTTGAGAAGGGTAACGTCGAGATCACAGGTGGCATCGAGTGGGGTACGATCATGGTGTACACGGATGTGGAGGACTTCATGCCAGAATTGGACGACAACCACGTTGGTTATGTTGAGGAGTGGGTCGGTGTCCAGTGGGAAGAGCCAATTACGAAGAAGGTGTGAACAGATATGTACATGTTTTTAATTTGTTTGGTGGGTGCTATTTATGAATGTCGTTAGAGGTATCTTGGAATCTCGTGCTCGTCGTAGACCTGGACAACATCACCAGGCTTGAAATCGGACCAACCTTCGAATGACAGACCACATTCTCTGCCCTTCTTCACCTCCTGGACATCATCCTTCAAATGCTTCATCGTCTCGAACTTGCCTCTGTAAACCTCCTCACCGTCTCTCATCACTCTTATTGGGGCTGATCTCTCCAACGCACCAGAGGTCACTTTACATCCAGCAATCTTGAAAACCTTCTTGCGCTTTCCCTTGATCTCAAAGATCTCCTTCACTTCAGCCTCGGCACGAACCTTCAACTCCACAGTTGGTTCAAGATGAGAGGACAGTTCGTTCGTCACATCCTCAATGAGGTGATAGATCACGTTATGTGTCTTGATGGTCACACCAAGTTTAGCGGCCTTGTTGTCGATGTCCTTTGGGATTTTTTGGTTGAAGCACAAGATCGTGGCCCCTGCAATCTGTGCTCTCTCGAGATCACCCTCAGTTGGTGCACCAGCAGCATGGTTGAGGACTGTCAGTTTCACTTCGTCGTTCCCAATGTCCTTGATGGATTCGACAATGGCCTCTGCAGAACCCGAAACATCGGCTCTGACAATGTACTTTATGTTGAGCTGCTGAGGCTCGTCAATTTTTGGCTCATCGGTGTTCACATCCTCCTCAACAAGGCCGTACTTTCTCAGCTCATCCTGTCTTTCACGCTCCTTAGCCTCGTTCTTGGCCTCGACACGGACCTTGTTCATCACTTCGACATCGAGCACTTGCTTCTCCCTCTCCTCTCTCAAGAGCCTCGTCTCAACAACACGTTTGGCATGTGCCTCATCCTTGGCCTGGAGTGCCTCATCACCAGCTTCTGGAACCTCCTTCCAACCCCAAATCTCCACTGGTGTAGCTGGACCAGCAGTCTTCACCTGTTTACCGGCCTCATCCTTCATGGCCCGGACTTTACAGTAGGTCTTACCGGCAACGAGAACATCACCCTTCTTCAAAGTTCCCTGGCGGACCAGCACGGTGGCCAGAGGACCCATGCCCTTCTTAGTCTGGGACTCAATAACCCAACCTTCAACAGGAACATTCTTATCCGGTGCTCTAAGGTCCAAGACCTCAGATAACGTAATGATACTCTCCTCTAGCTTGTCCATGTTGAGCCCGGTCAATCCTGAGACTCTCACTGTCTGTGTCTCTCCGCCGTAATCTTCAACGTCAATATCGTTGGCTGCGAGGTCTGCGATCACCTTCTCCGGGTTTGCATTCTCCTTATCACACTTGTTCACAGCGACAATGACAGAAACGCCTGACTTCTTGATGTGCTTGATGGCCTCTTTCGTCTGTGGCATGACGGAGTCATCAGCAGCAACCACAAGGACGACAATATCAGTCATGTGTGCTCCTCTTTCTCTCATCTTCAAAAAGGCAGCGTGGCCCGGTGTGTCCAAAAAGGTGATCAGTTTCTTAGAGATGGGTGTCTTCACAGAGAACGCACCGATATGTTGTGTGATTCCTCCGTGCTCCTGTGACACGATGGACGACTTACGCAAGTAGTCCAAGATTGTGGTCTTCCCGTGATCGACATGGCCCATGATGGTGACAATCGGTGGTCTGTGCTTCCAGTGGGAAGTGTCTTCTGGAATTTCCATCGGTGTCAGGTCCTCTCCGTCCTTCTCTTCAGAGAAGTTCACCTCGTATCCATACTCATCGGCGATAAGTCCAGCTGTCTCCTGATCGAGGATAAAGTTATGCGTGAGGTCTTCGAATCCCATGTCCACGAGTCTGTCTAGAAGTCTCTCATAACGCACACCAAGAATATTGGCCAATGCAGATACAGTGGTAAATCTCGGTATGTTGAGTTTTTTCTTCTTCTGCACCTGCTTCGAGTTCTTTTTGGCATATCTTATCGTCGATGTGTGAATCAAGGCACGGCGAGCCTGTGGGGCAAACTGCTGCTGGTATGTGCACCGCTGGGTCTGGAGCAACGCTCTTCGTGAGCACCGTATCAGTATTCCGAGCATATCAGCTGTCTGGTGGGGTGTGGGAGAAGTCTCGCAATTTGATATACTCTAGCGATATGGGAGTGGGGCTATTGTCCTGATGAGCTCGAGCGCCTGCTTCTTCGAAAAAAAGGCATGATGCTGCGCATACCAAACCCGGACACCACTTGTCAATCAATAACCGTCCTCCTTTTTGGAGTATTGGAGAGATTGTATTCCAGTGCTTCATTCACCTCCGTCGCATGCAGATGTACATCTCCCAGTTGAGAGCTTATCGGAAGAACTGCTCAACAGCTTCACTTCGAAATGGTGTCTTTCGTGTACACCCGGACACCTTATATCCAATGTCCGGGTGTATGTTCGGGTGTTCACGCTATCCAGTAGTCTTCAAAGCTTCCTAGAGCTCTATGGAATTAGATTTCAAGTATTTTTATAATTTTCCCATTAGATTACGATCACCAGATATCGCTGAGTACTCGTAAAAGTGCAGAATAATTTTGTCCGGTAAATTTGACTGCTCAAGCAAGAAGTGGGAAGTTAAAATTTGAGAGAGTCAGATCATTTTTGGGTCAACTTCTATAAAATGTGCACAAAAACTTCGAAATTAGGGGTAAACATGCAAATTAGTGGATTGTGAGAGTGCTTTGACTAATTTGGTGGAAACAATTACACATGTGGCTTGATTTAGAGTGGGTTTCCTGGTAGATGACTTGTCACAAGGGGAGAGGCTCACACATAATTGGCTACGTTTAAAGCTTAGAAGGCTTCGTAATCTTTTCAATAACATACTAGTAGATCAAACAGGAGCTCCTCCACATACTGATCTACTTAACAAGACTTTAGAGTATGAGTTACAGCCACAATCGCTCTTCAAGTCCCCTCAAGCCCAACCCCTCTTACCCGGCCGTCGCGCTCAGGGCTCGCGTTATTTACCTTCCCTGTTAGGAGCGCGCCTGTACAATTTGGAGCCAGGCCCACACTCCTGGGCCTCACTCCAGACAGCAGCGAGGGCGGCAACGAGCACATTTGCACAGAGCGGCAACGCCCACAGAGAAGCAGACCGACCAAGCAATCGCCTCCCGGCCGCCACACGAAAATTCACCTGCGCTTGAAGGAGCCGCTTTTGTTTGTTTTGACAACCTGTCCAGCTCCCAAACACCAGCGCCACGGAACCATGGAGGCCCCAGCGAGACAGGCTCTCAAGGACATCAACACGAACTCGCCCAGCGTGAAGAGACAGAAGTTGAACAATACTACTACTCGGGAGGGCGACCTCGAGAGGCAGGCACACTATGGCCATCACCATCACCACCATCAGCAGCAGCAACAACAGCAGAGAATCCAAGAGGGACACCACTTGGAGTCATGGCAGAAGAAGTGGAGATCTATCATGAAGACCACGACGGTGTACTTTGATTTGAGCAACGCGCAGGACTTGTCGAACAAGGAGAGGGAAATGGCCAACAAGTTGTTCCAAGGCGCTGGTGCTACTGTCGCTCCATTCTTTGACAACAACGTCACAATTGTCATCTCCAAAAGGCCCAAGAGCATGCTCCCGAAGAATATGGTGAGCAACGACATCAAGGTGTGGGACTACGAGAAGGTGTTCAGATTTTTCAAGAACTTGGGTGAGAGAGTCGTCCCAGATCGCAACACATCTCATCTCTCGACGATGTGGCAAGACGAGAAGCTTCACGGTGTCGCTGACAGAGATCCAAGTGCAAAAAGAGACGACATCCACTACTTCAAATACCCATTCTTCCATGTTTACGACGTTCGTGACATTGCCAAACCAGTTGCAAGCAGAGAGTGGAGACCCAAGGAAAAGTGGCCACAGCTTCACAGATCATCGTGTGGATACTCCCTCTTCCAAGAAGATCCAACAGATGTGATGGATGAACGTAAGGTGAAGAGACGGAAGATGAAGGAGAGACAGAACGCTGCATACAGACAACAACTCCGGGAGATATACGCCACGAAGAAGACCAAGTCACTGGATGAAGATATTTTCAACTTTGGTATGTCCGAGGACAGCACGATGCACACGAGAGATGAAGTTGACACCACGGCAAACAGAGATCCAGAGCAGAGTGGTATAAACGAGAACCAGCAAGGTGAAGAACCTCAACACATGCCTCCGCCATTACCGTCTTTCACACGTCCTCCTGTCCTGAGCAGACAGACATCAGCCCTTACGAACAAGTTCATTGAGATGACCAAGAGAGATCACGGGGAAATCCAGGCATCCGGTTACAATGGTTCAGTGTCTGCGCAGTCTACGGAATACCAAACACGGAACGGATTGGCTCCAACGTTGTCGACAGTCTCATCTAAGCAGATCAACACGTTACAGAGAAAAGTGATCAAGAAGCCAGTGAGTACAAACACGGGCCACTCATCCAAGAGCAACCAGAAAGAGAAGGTTCCAGGATACTGTGAGAACTGCAAGATTCACTTCGACGATTTCGATGAGCACATTGTGAGCTTGAAGCACAGAGAGTTTGCAACCGACCCATCCAACTTTGAGGCTATAGATAATCTCATCGTGGAGTTGGGGCAGTACATCAAAAGGGGACAGTGAACCCCTCCATTCCTTTAGCATTTCATTTCATCATTCAACCCACGGCATTTCATTTACAAACGAGTTTGGCTACAACGTAGAATCGAAAAGAGAACATCAAATGAATGAACTAGTAAAAGCACAAAAAACACACAAAAAACACAAATTAAGTCATAACAGACACTCTAAATGAGTCTCCACATCTTCTCCCACAAGTTCTTAGGAGCAGGCTCCTCTTCCCAAACAATAGCGTCAATCTCTCTTCTATCGGTGTCGATATCGACATTATCCACACTGACGAAGAGTGGACCTCTGAAGTAGATCTGGAACCCAATCCAGAGGGCAAAAAAGAGGATGACAGAGATGTAGGCAGTGAAGAAACTCTCAACATCAAAGCCACCAACGAAGCACTCGTAACCGTTGATGAAGATGATGACGGTGATGAAGAAGGCAGAGTAGTAGGCACCGAAAGGCATGAACCAAGCCTTGAATGGGAGATCGTCTCTGGACATACCACGGGACTTGAGGGTCTGCATGAATCTGATGTGAGAGACGGCGATGAACAACCAGGCAAACAAACCGGCAACAGCGGTGATGTTGAGCAACCAGTTGAACACGGTGTTAGCGCCGTTGGACAAAACCATGAATGCGAGGAAACCAAAGGCGGCAGAGAACAGCACTGCAACGTATGGGACACCGCCCTTGGTGGTTCTGGTGAAGATCTTGAAGCACAACTTGTTCTGGGCAAGGGAGTAAAGAATACGAGACGAGACGTACACGTTGGAGTTACCGGCAGAAATGATGGTGAGGAGGATCACTGCGTTGAAGATGTGTGGAAGCACTGGCGTACCAGAGTTCTGGATGGCAATGATGAATGGGGAAGAAGAAGCGTAAGAGTCCTCAGAGGAGAGCTTAGGATCGTCATATGGGACAAGCAAGCCAATGAAGAAAAGAGAGAGAATGTAAAAGAACAAGATTCTGAAGAAGACAGTGTTGATAGCCTTTGGAACAGCCTTTCTTGGGTTCTTGGACTCACCAGCAGTGATACCAGTCAACTCAGTACCCTGGTAAGTGAAAGCAGCGTTGATGAGAGAGGAGACCCAACCGAGGAAGCGACCCTTGGCGGTACCTTCAAAGATGTAACCTGGACCCCAAGCACCCGGGTTTCTCCAGTATCTGAAACCAACTGGGCCAGTGACACCGGCACCACAAACCATAATGAAGGAGTAGAGGATGAAGCCAATGATGGCAATGACCTTGATGGCGGCGACCCAGAACTCAACTTCACCGTAGAACTTGACTGGGAACATGTTCGAGGCAGTGAGGATGACCCAGAAGATAGCGATCCATGCACCGAGAGGGACAGAGTAGGTCCAGTACTCAATGATCTGACCGACAATGGAGAGCTCAAGGGCAAATGTAATCACCCAGGAGAACCAGTACATGTAACCGTTGGCGGCACCGAGTGCTGGGGAACAGAAACGTTGTGTGAACACTGTGAAGGAGGAGGTGACTGGGATGTAGGTGGCCATCTCACCGAGGGACTGTGTGACAAAGTATGCGAGGGAGGCCATGAAGAGGTATGCAATGAGGGCGTTGACCGGGCCAGCAGCGGAGAGTGGGGTGCCGATACCGATGAAGAGACCAGTACCAATGGTACCACCAAGGGCAATCATGGTGATCTGTCTTGGCTTGAGGGCTCTCTTGACCTCGGTGTCCTGGACGTTGCCCTCGAGGGGCATGGACTCGACGTCCATGGTGTCCATCTTGGACTGGGAGGCGGTGGTGTGCTTCTCCACGTCCATCAGCTCGTGACTTTCACTGGAGGACATGACTGGGGAGAGGGTGTGTTGTGGGGAGAGGATGCGGTGGTAGGTTTG